>SNQJ01S0029384.1:266518-303460 GCA_010110895.2 Picea sitchensis | reverse complement strand
TTATTGGGGTACTGAAAGCTTATTATGGGCTTGAAAAAAATTGTAAATTAGTTGATCTTTGGAGTTGGGATAAGAAGAAACTTCTCTTTGAGACAGTTGCTACACCTGTTATTCTTTTTGGATGTGATCTCTCGTGAATCATCGAGAAATATAGAGAAAATACAAAATAATTTTATAACCTATAATCTAAAAATTGAAGGAAATACGCCCTATCCCATCCTCTTCTTAGAAACAAGCCTCTCCCCCATTGAGAGAATGGATATGACTAGATATCTAATGTATAAGAACAAGTTAAACAATGTGGAAGACAAGAGGCTTCATAAAATTGTTTCAAAATCGAGTCATAACCACCATCGACTGAAGCGAGGACGGCATAAAGATGCCTGTTCTTGGATAAACTATTAGGGAATCATGGAAGACACCATTTTGAAGAATAAAGATACTATTAAAAAAATCGTCAAAGAAAATGCGGTGTGATAAAGAGTTAGAGGAAAAAAAAATTAAGGTATTATAAGGATGTAATGAGCCCTAATCTAAAATATCAAAAATATCTATCCACTTTGCCAATGTTGGATTCTCAAGTCCTGGGTGTTCTTCTATGGGATATGGAGCAAAGCAGGAAACATGACCTTTCCTTGTGGACTCTACTAGCCCTGGCATTTTGTTCAATAACTACGCCAAAAAGATGGTTTTCTGTTCTCTGTTTTTCTTTGCTGCGATTTTAATGGCTGTTCTTGGTTTTTCTTTGCTGTTTTATGTGACTCCAATCATTGAAGTTGAAGATTTATGTGAAACTAAAACTCTGTGCAGAGGTCAGAATCGCCTGTTGGAGTAGGGTTTTCTTACTCCAACGCATCATTAGATTACAACAAGCTCGGGGACAACATAATTGGTAACTTCTTATGCTAATTTCTATTAGCCAGGCTTAGCATGAAATTGATGTGAATATTGATGATAATATTCCTTTGAACATAATTTCGGCTGCGGACTCGTTTGCTTTTATTCAAAATTTGTTTAAAAGGTTTCCCAAATACAGAAAACACGACTTTTACATAGCAGGAGAGAGCTATGGAGGGGAGTAAATTAGCTTTCAGTGGCTAATTAAACTTCACACTGCATCTCCATCAAATTGCCTATAACTCGTTATAATCCTACTGCAATTTGAAGCAAATACGTGCCAGATTCTGCAGAGGTCATTTATGATTTCAAAAACTGTATGCTTTGTCAGAGTTACATGGTAATATAATGGTAGTCAATGGATCTAGGTAAGAGAGTACATGCCACTTATAATCAGACGCTCAAGATGAGGAAGCCTCTGAATTAGGCTGATAAGAGGAACAACCATCTTTTTTTTCCCTTTCAAGCAACGAAAACAGCCAAATTGGTGATAAGAGGAACAACCATTTCTTTTTCTTTTTAAGCAACGGACGGTTCTACAGTTTTTTCAAGGCTTTGAAACTCCCCACTATCTCAAGAAACCTCTGTACAAAGAAATTGTAATCTTCCCCACAAAAACTCGAATCCAATGTCAATCCAATCACATTTCTTCGGCACTTTATTTGTAGCCCAACAACCGCAAAGGAAATCTCTTGAAACATGACCCCATTCACCTTTAGATAATTTATCATGGATACTCGAATAGTTCTAATTTTGGGGCAGTCTACTCTTAAAACCTCTGTGCCATCATATACCATTATTTCTAAAAGAAAAATGTTGGGAGGTGAGATGGCTCTCTTTTGCAGTGATTTATCGGAAGTCTTTGCAAAAGCCATCAATGAGACGTAAACAATGCTAAGGAATCCTGTGTCAAATCTATGTATTTTGGAAGGAGCAAGTAATGAGATGCTTGAATTGGGTGAAATTGGTTTGTTGGAATATGGATGAGAATGTAATTGGGCATTGTGAGCCTAGTGATGCGACTGCAATAAAAAAGGGTCGGAGGTGGGATTTCGGGTGGTACTGAGGAATAGCTGATATTGAGAGTGAGGTGTTGGACATTTCTATAGGTCGGATACAATATCCATTCTCATACAATTTGGTTAGTAAATTTTCATTGGTTATCTACTGAATTGAGTGTAGTTGAAAAGATGAAAGGCCTCTAAATCTAAGGAATGCAATAGTAAAATGTTGAAGATTATATTCTTTAACATTGCAATTCATGAAGATTATATTCTCTAGCATTTCAATTGACAATAGATATGGTGTGAACAAGCCTAAGAGGAGAAAGTGAGAGAGTGTGATTTGGGGTATTTTGGTGTAGAGAAATCTCCAATTCACACACTCTCCCTTAGGATCGGTCACACCAAATCCATTATTGATTGCAATGGTGGAAAATATAATCTTCAACATTCTCCTATTGCATTCCTTAGATCTAGAGTTCTTTCATGTTTTCATCCACACTCAATCCACTAGTATACAATTGATAACCAACATTGTCATTTTACTTACCAAAGTGTATGCGAATGGCTGTACTATACAACCTACATAAATGTCCAAGGCTTCACTTTGTCAAACACCTCTCTCAATCTCAGCTATTCCTTGGTACCAGAAATTCCAATTCCTGCCATCTTCTATTGTTCTCTCACACTCTTGAATTATATTCTCACCCATATTTCAACTCATTTTTCTAGATTGAACCATCTCATTACTTAATCCTTCCAAGAAATAGAATTGACACATGTCTCCTTAGCCTTGTTTACTTATCATTGCCAGCTTTTGCAAGCACTGGAAACAAGTCACTGCACTGGCCTACAAAAGCCAACCATCTCCTTTCCCAACATTTTACTTTTAGAAATAATGGTATATTATGGCAGAAAGATTTTAACAATAGACTGCCCTAAAATTAGAACTATTTTTGTATCCATGATAAATGATCAAAGGGTGAATGGGGTCAGGTTTCACGAGATTTCCTTTGTGGTTGTTGAACTACAAGTGCAATGCAAAAGAAAAGTAATTGGATTAACACTGGATTCAAGTTTTGGTGGGGAAGATTAAGATTTCTCCACACAGATCTTTCTTGAGATAGTGGAGAGTTTGGAAGCCTTGAAAATGCTGGAGATCCACATTTGGTCATTGCTTGAAAGGGAAAGGAGATGGTTGCTCCTCTTGTCACTGTGCTTTAGAGGCTTTCTCATTTTGAGTGTCTGATTAGAAGTGGCATGTCTCTTCTAGTATGAAATAGTTTCTAAGGAAATGATTATTATTTCATTGAATTACTATCTGCATCTTCCAATGGTTAAATGGGGGTAGAAGTAAACTAATTCGATGTTAGAGAAATGGCCATGTTGGGAATATGATGTTAGATAAATGGCCATGTTGGGTTGCTTTCTTCACGCCATAATCATGCTACCATTTATCTTATGAGTATAAAGATGTTAAATAAATCTTCTAGTTTGATTAA
Source organism: Picea sitchensis (assembly GCA_010110895.2). Classification (NCBI taxonomy): domain Eukaryota; kingdom Viridiplantae; phylum Streptophyta; class Pinopsida; order Pinales; family Pinaceae; genus Picea; species Picea sitchensis. Next base: position 300,060 of record SNQJ01S0029384.1, on the reverse strand, counting down.
TTTGAATTATAAAGTCAACTTGTCCACTTTTGAGGGAATTGAACACTAGTGGGTAGGATAACAAACATGCTACCCAACCACTTAAGCAATGAATCTGGACCTACACAATATCAATTTTTTTAATAACTCAAGAGTATCAAAACCTGAAATATTCAACATCTTATAATTTCGATCTCCCCAATACACGATAAACCGACGCTAGAGTATCAAAACCTGAAATATTCAACATTTTATAATTTTGATCTCCCCAATACACGATAAACCAAATTAAGTTGGTCATTTAATAAAATTCATCTTTTCGTGAATTCACCTTAAATTCAATCTTTTGTTTTAATTTGAATATTCTAAAGTAAATTTTGACTAGTTTTTACAAAAAGGTATAGCCAATTGTTATTATGTTTTTATCTAGCTAGATTCATAATAACAATAAAAATCAAATTTGAAGGTCACATTTAAGTTACAAATATAATTGGAGTATGAGATCTCCTTGTTTGTGGGACAAGGAACCCTCTTGCCCAATAATTTAACTCCAGAAATAATAATAATATTCTTAATAATAACCTAATTTTAAGGTGAGTGTTAAGTTAGAGAACAAATTGGAGTATGAGATCTCCTTTTTTGTGGGACAAGGGACCTCCTTGGAAATGCTAAAGTCTATTGATATATACATAACCTATCCCCTATGAATTTTAGCTACCTCCTAGCAAAATAAATGTTCTTAACCATTAAACCTACGATATTTAAATTCTTCATGTAAAAATTTAAAAAATATATGAATTCAAATATATGTACTTTTAAATTGTTTATGTAAAAATGTAAAAAATATATGAATTCAAATATATGTACTTTTAAAATCCTCACTAAGCCAATGTCAATCCAATCACATTTCTTCCACACTTCAATTGTAGTCCAACAACCACAAAGGAAATCTCTTGAAACAAGACCCCATTCACCTTTAGATCATTTATCAAGACCCCATTCAAGTTTAGATCATTTAACGTGGATACTCGAACAATTCTAATTTTGGGGCAGTCTACTCTTAAAACCTTTGTGCCATCATATACCATTAATACTACAATTAAAATGTTGGGAGTTGAGATGGCTGGATTACGTAAGTGTTTGCAAAAGACATCAATGAGAGGTAAAAAAGGAATCTTGTGTCAATTCTATGTTGTGGGGCATGCTTTGCTCGTTTTCGATCGGAGTCATGCTATTATGTTTTTCAGGGCATTTTGTTAAGGACATATCTTCCAAATACAGGGTAAAGCAATGTTGTGAGGATAAACCAATGTTGTGATGGAATCGACGAAGATGATATTCCTCCTTGACGGAAAGAGAGGTTTCTTCTTATCAATTTTAAACATTTATTATTATTTCATATGTGCAAAAGTTCATGATTAACGGACAACACCTCAAATGAGCTAGCCATTATTAATAAAATTCATTTTTTGGTGAATTCACCTTAAATTCAATCTTTTGTTTCAATTTGAATAATCTCAAGTAAATTTTGAGTAGTTTTCACAAAAGTACTAGCAATTGTATTTATGTTTTTATCGGGGTATATTCATAATAAAAATATTATTTAATTTTAAGGTAACACTTAAGTCACACATCAAATGAGATCTCCTTGTTTATTGGGACAAGGGTACCCCTTCACACAACCTAATAATAATAACACTAATTTTAAGGTTAGAGTTAATTTAGAAATCAAATTGGAGTGTAGGATACCCTTGCTTGTGGGACAAGGGACCCCCTTCGTGATTCTAAAGTCTATAGATATGTACATACCCTATCCCCACTAAATTCTTTGGAGGAAAATTGGAGTATATGTACTTTAAAATCCTTCCTAATATGTTTATATTAAGTGAGAAAAAATATAATAGAAGTGAATCCGGAGTCAATAGAGATCTTGTGAGTGATTAGGTTGTTAAAGTCTCTTTGTTTTTTTGTTATTTCATATTCAATTTTATTTGTAATTAATTTGGTTAATTTAAAGGGTATATGTTTATATGGTTAAAATGAAAGTGTTTATGTTTAAAATGGACAAAATGTTATATGTTTATATGGTTAAAATGAGATGGGATATGTTTAAAATGGACAAAGATGAAAAGAAATAATATTTAAATTTAGATTATATGGATTAAATAAAATAAATATTTAAATAAATAATTAAGCAATTAAAATTTAATGCTATTTAAACAATCTTGGGTGTCAATCTCTGTATTATATATATATATATATATATATATATATATATATGTATATGTCACTATATATATATATATGTATATATAAAATATAGAAATTTATAATAATAAAGTTAAGACAATGTTATGTCAAAGTTGTACATGCATAATTGAAAAGTAAATTTATAAACTTAAATTTATAATAAAGTTAAGACAATGTTATGTCAAAGTTGTACATGTACATAATTGAAAATTAAATTTAAATTGAAGATTAGATTTTATTTTTGGAATAATACATCATAGAAGAAATTGTATATTTATATTGTTCTTAAAAATAGATTTATATGAAAGTTTGCTTAAGACAATGTTTGTATTTAGGATCTAAGACTACATTTTTCTGTTTTGGAAATAATATACAGTAATACAACACAACAAAAGCACATATTAAATGAATTTATTTAACAAATTAACATCATATCACGGGATGTGTAATGTTATTTTATTTGAAATATTTAATACTTACATGTTAAGTAACACAACAAAAAGTATATATTACATAATTTATTTAACAAAATTAGCATATCTATCACAATGAGATGTGTAATATTTTATTTGAAATATTTAATAGTTACATGTTAAAGAAAAGGAAATAAATAATGAAGTTATTTATAATTTAAAAACTGTATAATTAATATAATAATCTAGTTAAAAATAATTATTTAAAACAAAATGATATGAGCAAAGTTAGTACTAATTAATGATTAGAATCAACTATTAATAACAACAACACTATTACATTACAAGGCATATACATAATGAAGTAGGCAAAATTAATACTACCAATTACATGTGTTTCTAATAGAGTCTCTTCAAAATTGATTAACAAAATGTTATACAAGGATACAAATGAGAGAAGAAGGGATGTGATGATTCATTTATGATAATTGATTATGATATTATTTTACTTACAAATTAACTAATTTTTTTTAAATTATAAAAAATTATATAAACTTGAATACACTTATAAAAATATTGTTTAATATTTATGGCTAATATTTTAAGAATAATAAAGATTCAACAAGATTTTTACTATCATATAAGATAAATAGAAATCCTAAATTTCTTCCTTTTTTAGTGTACATACCTCAAAAACATATGTATCTAATTTTTGGTGGTTTCTTGCACATGAGACTCATTTACCTTTTGGGTGTGCCTATATGTGGTACTTATACACTTTACTAATATATACCACATAATGTGTGCCTACGTTTATGAACATTTAGTGCAACCATTGTGCTTACTTAATCCATAGACTCTTGGTACACTTACATTAAGCTTTGTAGCCATACTAAGATAATATTGGTATTAAATATTTGTCATAAGAAACACCTCAAATGATCTACTTAATTGATCTCTAACTTTAAAAATGAAGAAAATGTTTGTAGCTCAAGATATTTGGTCCCTCTCAAATTTTGATAGATCCATGATTAATATGGATCTACTGGTTATATTATAAATTGTCTTTTAATACTAAATTAGAACTATAAAATAATTGAATAATTGAATAATTGAATAAATTGTCTTGAGGACACGCGGAGGAGCCGCAGGGCCATCTGGACACACACTCAGCGAATGTTAAATGCATAGGACCGCCACCCTCGAGCGACATTTAATGCCGATGGACGACCATTGCAGTGGTATGCTGGAGAAGTTACCCCTCCCTCGCGCTGCATTCAACACCCCAGGCGCACTCGATTTCACGGCTATTATGGCAGGAAGAAGGAGAGGGCAGTTTGATTATCATTCTTCTAAGAAGCTTGAGCAAGAGTGAATTGCTCCTGGTGCATCAAGCACTAGGTTATTCTCGGTCCTTTCCCTATGCACAGGAGCGTTCCTTCTGGTTTGGGAGCCTCCCTGTCTCCGACAGTGTTGGCCTTCCAGTGCTCGGCTTTCGATTTGGTTATTTGACAACCATGTTCTGCCCATCACCGGCATCTATATTGGAATCATGGTCAGGCGCAGAGGTACACCTCGTCGAGGTGCAACATGGGAAGCTAACAAGGTGCAGAGGCGCAGGGAAGAGGAGATCGAACGGGCCTTGGCTCTGGCCTATTCCATCCTCAGGAAAAAGGCACAGGTTGAGGGATGAGCGACGCTCAATTCTATAGTCGAGCAAGACGTTGACAACAGCAAGGCGAAGAAGGCGACCGAACCTGTGGATTGGTTACTGGTTGTGTTGTGGAGGAGGACCCGTCAATTGGGGACCTACCTTGTATGGAAATGTCAAGTATTAGGGAGACGCCCACTAGGCAGAACAACAATGATGCCCCGGCAAGGATGGACGAACTTCACGGCTGTGTGGTGGAAGAAATTCCATGGTTAAATGACCAAATGGTGTAGTGGCGGGAAGCGGACGGATGAGGCATGTCGAGCAATTTGGAGAAGCTAATGGGCGGCGGCGGCAAGGGGGAGGATGGGGAATTCTCTGCAAGCGTGGTGGCGAGTCATGGCCCAATCCTGTTGGTGAACACAGCCTTGGTGTTCGAGCTCGCCCGACCGTTATATACCCGGACTTGGGTGAGGCCTTCACCATGGGGCCGAGGCCGACTGACATTACTCACGGGCGAGGCTCTCGGGACCCAACCCGACATGGAACATGTGCATGAAGGCCTTAGGCGTATCCAGCGGCGATGGTCGTGCCAGATCCCTGCTTAGAGCCTGTAGCTCTCCTGAGTTCTTGTTTTAGGTGTTGATACTATTTACCTCTTTGGACTTCGGCATCACATCACAGTTTCCACAGGCGGAGACGAGATGTCTTTATGATCGCATGTCTTGTATAAAGCTTGCTAAGTTCTACCGATATCTTGGTTTCAGTTCTGCGTGACATCTTTAACTCTAGCTATAAATCGCGTATTTTCATAAGTTTTGTGTTAATATATTTGCCAGGGGTTTTACCCGCTTTTTGCTTAAGGTTTGCCTTGTTTGTTTTGATTCTTAAAATGAAGTAACGAATAGTAAAGGAAATCATTGTTTATAAAACTCACTTAAAAACAACATTCAAGTCCATAGATCAAATCCAGCTAAGAGATTATATATCAGGGACTTGTTTGTAAAAGCCAAGATTGAAACTAGAATTTGGAAGGAGAATACCAAAAACCATCACATTAAAGGGTCACGTGTAGGGCTAGGTGCAATCCCAGGTGTTTTTGAAAGCTTAGATTCCCAGGGGTCGTAGTTTCTTATACCATGAACTAGTCCCACATGGAACAGGTGCGCTAGAAGACAAAACAAAATGCATTCAAATAACCGTTCTTTCTATGTTAATATTCTTGTTGGAATGTTATCCACAAAATTATTTGTTTTCCTACATCATTGTTACCCTTCATTCTAGAACTCTTTCTTTTTCCCATCCTTGTCTTACTGACAAAAGCCAAGTTCTCATCGCTACTTCCCACCTTGCACTACTCGTGTCTCTCGAGTCTCTTTACCAGATACAATCATATAAAATCTCTATAATGCTTTATGGGACGTACACAACCCTGGACTCCTGACCAAATGTTTTAGTGGGAATCATGTGTGTTGCCTATTTGAAGTGACTGAAGTTGATCTCACTTGTGGCGATTATAAATAAATGGACAGTAACATTGATTTCTATCTATACATCTACCATAGGTATGGGTATATTTCTTAAGATCTGAGTCACCATCCATAAAGATGTGATAAACTACATTGGAAATAACACGCTATTGAAACATCCATGTATTACTAAATTATGCGAAATTGGCACGGCACCTATAGCTAATAAAGAAGATTGTGTATGTATGTGACTTCCCTTACTGAAACATGCATATGTAGTCTTCTATTCCTACTACAACCCACTTATATGTGATTTTCTCCAAACAAACCCATGTTTCGCTTATTGTGCAACCTCACGTGCAACTATGTAAACACCAAAATCCATAGTTCTTCTCTAGGAGTCCCCTTGATCTTAGAAATAGAATCACCTAAGGGGATATTTGCTCAGATATGGGTATGACTATTAATCTTGATAAGACTAAGGTCATGACAATTAAATCCAATAAGATCACTTGCGACCACCTTCGTATCGACAACCATAACAACTTAGACCCAGAGTGAATTCCTTTGTTCTATTGATTGATATTCTCTTTTGAACTCAATTGATGGAATTTATAGCATTGAGAAAAGGATTATTGGGGGTTGAAAGATTTATTATCTTGAAATTTTTGTAAATTAAGATCTTGGGTTGATACAGAAGAAATTCCTCTTTGAGACTCTTATTTACACCACATTGTCTTTGTGGATGTGAAGTCATGTTTAAAATGGACAAAATGGTATATGTTTATATGGTTAAAATGAGATGGGATATGTTTAAAATGGAAATGGAAAAAGATGAAAATAATATTTAAAATTTAAATTATGTGGATTAAATAAAATAAATATTTAAATAAATAAATTGATAATTAAAATTTGAAAATGTAACTAAAATAATCATAAGATTGTCCAGAAATATCTATAATTTATAGTTATAATTACACACACACACACACACACACACACACATATATATATATATATATATATATATATATATATATATATATATATATATATATATATATATATATATAAAATAAATTATAATAAAAGTTAAGACAATGTTGTGTAAAGGTTGTACATAGTACATAATTAGAAAAGTAAATTTAGAATTGAAAGGTAGATTTTTATTTTTGGAATATTTTGTATAGAGAAGTTGTATATATTTATGGTTGTTCTTAGAGATTTATAAAAGAAAAGTTGCTTAGAATGTTATGTTAATATCTAGATACATTTTCATTTTTTTGGAAATAATATACAATGCAATACAACACAACAAAAAAGCACATATTACATAATTTATTTAACAAAATTAACATATCTATCATACTGAGATGTGTAATATTTTATTGCATTATTTATGTGGATTTTGTGTGAAATGCTCTGATAAAAGTATATATTACATAATTTATTTAACATGGAGTGTATCTATCATAATGGGGTGTGGCTGCTGTTTGAGGCATGTTAATAGTTACATGTTAAAAAGAAAAATACGTAATGAGGTTGTTCAGGTTTAAAGCTGAACAATAATATAATAATCTGGATTAAAGAAACAATTATTTAAAACAAAGGCCAGTATGAAGACACGAGGACAGGTACTAATTAATGATTAGGAGTCAACTATATGCTGTAACGCTAATATTATATTACAAGGCATATACATAATGAAGTAGGCAAAATTAATACTACCAATTACATGTGTTTCTAATAGAGTCTCTTCAAAATTACTTCATCAAAGATATTATACTACGGGGTCACAAATAGAGAAAGAAGGATGTGATGATTCGTTATGATAATTGATTATGATATTATTTTACTTACAAATTAACTAATTTTTTTTAAATTATAAAAATTATATAAACTTGAATACATTTATAAAAATATTGTTTAATATTTATGGCTAGTATTTTAAGAATAATAAAGATTCAACAAGATTTTTACTATCATATAAGATAAATAGAAATGCTAAATTTCTTCCTTTTTTAATGTACATGCCCCAAAAACATATGTATCTAATTTTTGGTGGTTTCTTGCACATGGGACTCATTTACTTTTTGGGTGTGCCTATATGTGGTTATTATACACTTTACTAATATATACTAGGTTTATGAACACTTGGTGCAACAAGTGTGCTTATTTAATTCAATCTTATACACTTTAATAATGTGTGCCTAGGTTTATGAACATTTAGTGCAACCATTGTGCTTTCTTAATCCATAGACTCTTGGTACACTTACATTAAGCTTTGTAGCCATACTAAGATAATATTTGGATTAAATATTTGTCATAAGAAACATCTACATTAAGCTTTGTAGCCATACTAAGATAATATTTGGATTAAATATTTGTCATAAGAAACACCTCAAATGATCTACTTAATTGATCTCTAACTTTAAAAATGAAAGAAAATGTTTGTAGCTCAAGATATTTGGTCCCTCTCGGTGCTTGATAGATCCATGATTAATATGGATCTAGGCTAGTTTATATTATAAATTGTCTTTTAATACTAAATTAGAACTATAAAATAATTGAATAAAAACATATGAGCAACGTTATATTTTATTTTAGTCTTAAATAAATAACAAATAAATAAAAATCATTCAATTTTATAAAACTCACTTAAACAACATTCAAGTCACCGATCAAATCCCGCTAACGAGATTATATATCAAGGGTTTCATTTTGTAAGAAAGCCAAGATTCGAAACTAGCGGTATTTGGAAGGAGAGACCACCAAAAATACATCCACATTAAGGGTCGATGTGGCCAAGGCTAGGTGCAATCCCAGGTGTTTTTGACAGCTTAGATTCCCCGGGGTCGTAGTTTCTTATACCACGAATTAGTCCCACATGGAACAGAGGTGCTAGAAGACAAAACAAAATGCATTCAAATCACCATTCTTTCTATGTTAATATTCTTGTTGGAATGTTATCCACATAATTATTTGTTTTCCTACATTACTGTTACCCTTCATGCTAGAACTCTTTCTTTTTCACATCCTTGTCTTACTGACAAGAGCCAAGTTCTCATCGCTACTTCCCTGCTTACTACTCTTGTCTCCTCTCGAGTGTCTTCCTAGATGCAATCATCTAAAATCCTCTACCAATATGGGACATGCTACCAACCACAGACTCCCATGACAAATGTTTCCCAAATATTGGGAATACAATTCAATGCCACATTCACAGGATCTACGTCCCTTTTTTATCCCCTACGACTACAAGTTGATCTTTCACTTGTGTGATCCTCAATAAATGGTTGGTAACCTTGTCCTATCTATACATCTACATCGATATGAGTATATTTCTTAAGATGTTGATGCCATCCCTTAGATGTGATAAACTACCTTGGAAATAACCTGCTATTGAAACATCCCATGTACTAAATTGTACGAAATTGTACACGCCTATAGCTAATGAAACCTATGTATGTATGCGACTTCCCTTACTGAAATGTGCATATGTAGTCTTCTATTCCTACTACAACCCACGTATATGTGATTTTCTCCAAACAAACCCACATATGTATTGTATGTTCGTTGTGCAACCTACGTACAACTATGTAAACTTGCAAAACCCTAGTTCTTCTCTCAAGGAGTCCCCGTGATCTTGAAAACCAACTAAGAATCCTCAAGGATATTTGCTCCGATATGGGTACTATTAATACTGATAAGACTAAGGTCATGATTATTAAATCCAATAATATCACTTATGATACCTTCGTATACGACAACAACAACTTGGACAAAGTGAATTCATACAAATATATTGGAATTGATATTCACCACAAGCTCAATTGGAATTATAGCATTGAGAAAAGGATTATTGGGGGATTGAAAGATTATTATGGACTTGAAAAAAATTGTAAATTAGCTGATCTTTGGAGTTGGGATAAGAAGAAACTCCTCTTTGAGACTCTTGTTACCCCTGTTATTCTTTGTGGATGTGAAGTCTATGGCAATAGTATCTCTCGTGAATCCCGGAGAAATAGAGAGCAAATACAAAAGAATTTTATAACCTATAATCTCAAAATTAAAAGAAAATACACCCTATCTCATCCTCCTCTTAGAAACAATCCTCTCCCCCATTGAAAGAATGGTTATGACTATATTTATGATGTATAAGAACAAGTTAAACAACATGGAAGACAAGAGGCTTCCTAAAATTGTTTCAAAATCGAGTCATAACCACCATCGGCATAAAGATGTTGTTTCTTAGCTAAACTATTGGGGAATCATGAAAGACACCATTTTGAAGAATAAATATACCATTTAAAAAATCATCAAATCAAAATTTAAGAAGAAAAATGTGTTGTGATAAAGAGTTAGAGGAAAAAAATTAAGGTATTATAAGGATGTAATTAGCCCTATTCTAAAAGATCAAAATTATCTATTTGTTTTTCCATGTGTAAAGAAAAAAATAAGCATTTCTAAGATAAGAATGAATTCTCACGAGCTCCATAGTTAAATTGTGAGTTGGTCAATAATTAAAACGCCATGGGATGAAAGAGTGTGTCACCTTTGTGACACTAAGAAGGTTGAAGATGAAAAGAACTTTCTCTTAGATTGTCCACCCTATACCCATATTAGATGTCATTTTCAAAATATTTGTCACACAACCAACCTTCCTAATCTCTTAACTCAAGAGAAGTATGGTGATCTTGTAAAGATTCTCTTAATGTTTTTCGAGCATAGAAATAAAATTCTAAAGAATTGCAAGTAATCACGTACCCTCTTAAGGTCCAATAGACCAATTCGGTCTTAGTGGACTTAATCATCCTCATAATTATTTTTTAAATATATTTAAAAAATAAAGTATTCAAATATATATTAATATATCTTTTATAATATTAATATATTGGTTTCAATTTTTTTTTTGTTTCCGTTTAGCTTAGTTTCAATTAATTAATATAGGGAGGTGATAATGTATTACAAAATCTATTAATATGTTTTAATATATTTTATAATATTAATATTTTTTCATACTTTAATATTAATAGTTTTTAATATTTCTCTTGTTGCAGGTCATTTTTAAAGTGTAAAACTTTATCAAGGTTAAAGATTTGCAAGTAAAATATTTGATCTTTTTGGGCCCTTTTGTAGATCTTGAAATAAGATAGATCTATGGTGGTTATATCAAGATTATCCTAACTACTATATGACCGAGTCAAGATTAACCCAACACTACTATAAATATTGTAAAAATTTTCTTATCTTAAAAATATAAATAACAGAATTCCATCCCTAATAAATAATATCTAAAATTGAATCAAATAATAAATAATATATATAATTGAATTCCAGATTTTTTTTATTGATTGTAAAATAGTAATATAACATGAGTGGTCATAAACAAGAGGTCCCTTGTCCCATAAACATGAGAATCCCACAAATTTAGTGTATCCATAACCTTAAAATAAAATTAATATTATTAGTCAAGTAATTGGGGCCCATTGGTGAGGCATTGGTGAGGGAAGGTGATTTTCACCCAACCTACCAGGAATCAAACCCCATGAAAACTTAGAACCGTTGTGATAAGGCTCAAAGCGGGACGTCTCTGCTCTTGCTGACCAAATTAAAAAGATTTATATAACGAGAGTCCTTACGTGATTCATACAGACCTGAGAAAATGTATCGCAGACAAACTTGTTGGATAGTTCTAGGGTTTTCTTTTAGTTGTTTGGGTACCAGTCGAGTTGAAGTCAATTTGCCCAGAGATATTGGAGCAAGAGAATTGGACAAGGTGACCCATCTTGCTGGGCAGCCGAAAGTTGGTTTCGACCATTATGCTGGCCGTGTGACTGTGAATGGAAGGGCTCTCTTTTATTCGTTCTATGAAGCTTTTTCTCAAAAACAGCAGAAACAGCAGTAGCCGCCAGTCCTATGGATCAATGGAGGTACTCATCCTCGCTTTCAATCTTTCCTTAGCTTCCATGATTGTATCATTCCCTTATCCCTCCAAATTCATAGATAAATCGCTGCGTTGGCATGTCATATAACTACTCTTTCTCATCGACGACAGGCGAGTCATAGATAAATCACTGCGTTGGTATGTCATATAGCTTCTGTTTCTGTTTCTCAGCGAGGACAGGCGAGGTTGGTGAAGTCCATGCCTATAATTTTCTCAGCGACCAATTCTTGAAGTGTTTAAAATAGTTAGCACGTTTGTTTTCTTTAATAATTACCCAGGCTGTATAGATGTTTTCTCTGGGAGAAATGCTTATAAAGTTCTCATTTTTGGGTGTAGAACTGTAGATCTCACATCACAATACCTTAGTACAGATTACATTGTGTTTTTGGGAAGTTATAACTCAACATCACATTTACATATAATAGAGTATATTTTCAGGCAAACTTGATTTTTAATTGAAACACATAATGGAGTAGGTCGGCTCAACTTCATCACCTAACATAATTTGAAACTGACATTGTTTCTATATTCGTTGCATTCAATATACCTTCTTAAACCAGTACCAAACCCAACCATGAGCCCTTGTCTGGTGGCATTTAAGAGTTCAGCTTGATTTGTCATAATGATATATAAATTTTACATATTCTTAACATTTGGTGATATTTTATATTAATGTTGGATTCTCAAGTCCTGGGTGTTCTTCTGTGGGATATGGAGAAAAGCAGGAAACATGACCTTTCCTTGTGGACTCTACTATCCCTGGCATTTCGTTCAATAACTACGCCTGGAAAGATGGTTTTACATTCTCTGTTTTTCTTCTTTAGCGATTTTTTTTTGTTCTTGGTTTTCTTTCTTTGTTTTATGTGACTCAATCATTGAAGTTGAAGACTTATGTGAAACTATGTAACATCCCTCTCTGCCGCACTTACAAAACTTATTCTTTGAGGACACTTGCTGTAAGTGATCACGGATATATGATATTAAAACTTTTCTTTCATTATGATGTATTGGGTTAGGTATTGGGATGTTTTTACTACCTTGGTATGGACAGTCTTTGTGACTCGGTTTCTTTGAGTGTCTGGTGTAGGACACGGAGGATAGAAGGCATCGTGGAACTCCTTGGACTCGAGTGATGAGGGAGTTGGGTATTTAGTTGTTTCATTTATGATGATATTGTTTCATTTGATGATATGCTTGTTGATTATATGATATGTTCTTGACATGATTTGACATGATGGTTGATAGTCTGGTGTGATAACTGGCAAATAGGAACTCATATGGAGTAGAGAGACCCACCTGCGAGATCAGAGATTGAGGAGAGGTGTGGACAGCAGCCACACCACAGCCTACTAGCACTCGTAGTAGCAACCGGTATGTGGGTTAGCATTACCTGGATTAGGGGATCCACCAGTCGTGAGGCTGACTGCGACGATCGCTCGATTCTAAGAGTGGCCTTAATAAAAGTGAGGGAGCCTTATTCCTTAAACCCTTGATCTCCCACAAAGATTCACTGGCCGAGTGTTGTCGGGGTTTGAATCTACCGATCAAATCCAAGGAAGCGGCGAGTGGCACCCTTGGGAACCGCGATGGTGCTTCACGAAGAACACGTCGCGCAGAGAAATACGAGTTAGCGAGTGGCACCCTTGGGGCGAGTGGTGCGTCTGAAGGGCACGTCGCATGGCGAGCGATCAGGCCAGTGGCACCCTTGGAGCTTGCGTGACGTGGATCTGAAGAACTGCGTCGGCGGGAGAATGATGTTGAGGCGACCTAGTTGAAGCGATGAGACCAGCACATTAATTCTCTAGCCTCCCCACTAATTAAATTGTCTCCACGATCAAATCAAACCTAGATTAAAGCGTCTCTAAGATAAATTGATCAACCCTAGAAAGATCCTCCAAAGAAATAAACCTAGGGCTTAAACTAGCACCCACCTAGGGTTGTAGAGCGTCTAAAAGTAAAGGGGTAAAAAGTATTGGGGGTAAATTTAAAGCTAAACCCATGGTATTTAATTTAAAAAAAAAAAAAAAAAAAAAAAAAAAAAAAAAAAAAAAAAAAAAATTATTAATAAATAAATAATTCATAAAATAAAAATGTTGTCTCTATTAAAAAGAGTTTTAAGAAAATTTATCATTGGAGGGTTTAACAAAATTTTATTATAATAATAATAGATAAAAGTAGGAAGAGAGAATAAAGAAGAAAAAGATAAATAAATAATATAAAAGTAAAAATAAGGAAACTTGGATTAAGGAAACAAAATTTTAGAAAGAAGAAGGCGATTGGGGAAGCGAAAAGAATCAGCATTTATGTAACTACTAATTTTAGAAGCATCATTTTTAGGAAAGTGAATAAAAGCAGGGAGGGGATCTAGGAACCCTAAGAGATTTAAGGAGTGATTTTGGGGGTGTGAAGGAATTTAGATTTTTTTAATTAATAAGCAGAAATTAATTATTGGAGAACCCTAGGGATGGCGACACTTGGACGATGGAAATTGTTCAAGAGGATTGTCATTAAAATTAATTAATTACTAATTAGAAGGTAAAATTGAGTCTCATTTGGCTATATAAGAAAGGAAAGGAAGGAAAAAGGGATGGCGGTGAAGTAGCGTTCTGTACCCGGTGTGGTTGACGGATTTTCTTGTGTGGAGTTGGGTGTAGCTCAACTGTGATTTTGAGTGGTAGCTCGGTAGTTGGTATTTGGGCAGCTAGCGATTTTCGGTTCTTGTGTGGCCCTTTTGCAGCTCAAGGAGCTAAGGCGGAAGAAGAGTACCCATAAGCGTTTGGTAGGAGAGTCTGGAGTGAACGTCAGTAGGTTGGCGGGCTTGTGGGACAAGCGAGGCCTTGGGACAAGGCCGGGCCTTGAGCGTCCAAAGTGAGAGGCCAAGGTATGATTTTAAATTATGGCAAAATTGTGTAGAAATGGTTAGTGTTAAATTGTTTCTGGCGATTCGTCTTTATTAATAGTTATTGGCAAAAAAATATATTTTTATTTGTCTAAGAACACCTCCTTCTATTCATTTTACTCTTGGCGTTGTTTACCTTCCGGCAAAACGTTGGTCTGGAAGTTCTTTTCATCTTGGCAAATTGTTTTATGAATGCGGCATGCATTTTTACTTGATCTGCGTTTAATGGTATAGGGGCGGGTCTGCGTTTCTTTTTTCTTTCTCCATGGTATGCATTTTGTTCTGGGGCGTTCTGCCATAGGGATAACGTTGCTTGCAGTTGCTATTGAGGTCCATCGTTGTGATTCTGCGTTGTTATAAATTATTGATCTGTCTCGATTCTTTGGTGCGTTTTTTTGAAATTTTGATGCCGTTTTGAAATTGTCATTTTGCATTTTCTTTGATGCGATGCCACGGTGTTTGGCGTTCAGGTTGGAGTTAACGTCAATTGTTTTTATTTATTCTGATGCGTTCGTGATTTCTCTTGTTGGCCTAAACCAAATCTTTTGAAGTGCATTGTGTTTTTCATACAGCTCTTGTAATCGTGGGGTTTGGTGTTTTTTTTCTCCTCCTCCATTGACGCTACATCTAGCAATCCGGATGCTATGTGAATCCCCTTACCCTTCCAATTAATCATTGGGGAATTCTGCGTTTTTTTCTATGGAAATATAGCGGTAACCATGTCTTTGGTAGGTGGCAACGTGTCTTTGGGCGTTTTTTCCATTGCATTGAGTTCCCCAAACCACACGGGCATGTTGTTAACGTAGTTGAGTGTAATCGATCAAAATTCTCTTTTCTTGAGTCGCGCTTCCCCCGAATCTCTACGGTGTGATTGGGCCGGTGAGCCTCCAGCACAGGAATGGATATCTCCGTGCGCGATTAATGACTTGTTGCATGCGTCCTTAATTTATTATGAATGTTGTTTCCATATTGCCGATTTCGTGGTGATCATGGCCGTTATATATATTGTTGTCTCAGCGTTGTTTAATGCCATTATATGATGTTGTTTCCTGTAGGATTTATTTAACTTTCTGCTCTCATAATTATGGTTATCCATAGCTTTGACGGCCACCTTAATTTAATGACCATAGCCAAGTGGATGGTGGTCACGGTCCCTGAAAATTCCATTATAATCTGGGTTGTTTATTTAATCATGGAATATACATTTCAATTTCAAGTAGTGAACGATACAACTGGTTGATTTCGATAAACGAGATGCTTGACCATTGGTGGAAACTTTAACTGTTGCTTTATTCCTTTGTTGTTAATTTACTATGGAGAGGTCATACGCAGCAGTGCCCTGTACAATTGACAATAAATTTTGTTAATTTAGAGTGCCCCTTCTCTTTATCTTTTTAAATTTTAAACCATTATAGATCACCATCTTAACTAGGTCACATTTGATATTCTCCCATTTCAATGTTCCTTATTTATGATGATTATTCCAACATTAACATAATAAATGGTTATTGAATTAATGCCTTTCTATTTATGTGAATGGAGGTGAAGAATATTACAGTGAAAGTAACCGTATAATGGCATTGCCAGAAAATTAACCATACAATGGCATTCCCAGAAAAGTAACTGTAGAACTGTAACTGTGTGATTAGTCAAGAACCAATTGGTGACTGTACCAAACAATTGCACAACAACCATCTTCATCATTCGCATTGCATCATTAGGCAGTTTAGGGTTAACGTCTCATCTCCACTATGTAGAGATGATTATGCGTCGAACTGGTTTCTTGAATAAATATCACATTTTAACTTAGCTAATGGATGGCGATGGCTATTTTTCACAATACATGCTATATTCAAGTTGTCTTTGACATTTGAATTTTACTATCTGCAATGTAGATACGATATGAAAGATGATTCAAAACTTAATAAAGTTTATATATTATATATAAAACAAAATAAACTTTGTTTTAACTTTAGGCCTTTTAGAAAAATGGAATTTTAAAGGTTCAAATTATAAAATACAAAAAAAATTAAAACTTATTCATAACTTTATAACTTGAAGTCTACTCTTTTTATTTATAAATTAATATATATATGTATATATTCAACACCACATACAATATGGAATTTGAGTATCATAAATACTCAATCCCCCAATTCAATAGTTGGGCATTCCCATTAATGCCTTTCTTA
This sequence comes from Picea sitchensis, assembly GCA_010110895.2. Classification (NCBI taxonomy): domain Eukaryota; kingdom Viridiplantae; phylum Streptophyta; class Pinopsida; order Pinales; family Pinaceae; genus Picea; species Picea sitchensis. Next base: position 283,260 of record SNQJ01S0029384.1, on the reverse strand, counting down.
TTCATTAAAATTTTAATTTTAACACTCTATAGATTGCCATCTTGATTAATACGATATTCTCAATGGAGGTTCTATATATGTGATGTTAGTTATATATATCCCATTGCAATTATTGGATATCTTGAATTAATGCTTTTAATAATAATGAGAGTTGTCCCTTCCAGAGTTATAGCCCTTAAAGTAGTGTCATGTGATTTTAGTATTTCATAATTGCCTTTTAAAATTATGAATATATGTGTTAACTTCATTAGTATTTTAAAATTGACATTTAAATTTATGATGTTCTAGGTTACTTTCAATTATGATGACACTTAGGAATATGTTAAATTTTAGTACTTAAGATTGTCATTTAAATTATGATGTTCTAAGTTACTTCCATTTATGATGATACCTATGGAAGGAGGGCATATGCATTACAATTGAGGTTGATTTTAATGGCATTGCACATAAGGTTCCTCATGTTGACATTAAAATTTTTATTTTGTCAAGATCATTATAATTTTGGGTAGTCATAGCGTACATCAGGTATGGTAATTGTAGAATCATGGTCCAAAAAGGTGATATAGATGGAAGGCGTTAATAATTCATGAGAGGTTTGCAGAGTTTTATTGTTGATAATAATATTTTTGTGGCGCAATAGCTTGACTTACGTACCTTAATTTACTCTGAGCTAGAAGTAGGGGTTGTTGATTCTCTTAAAGGATGTTGAATTGGGTAGCGTGTGGAGTCCTCTTGTCATCGCCTTCGTGAAACATAATCGTACTTCTCTGTTTATGTCATTACTTGTTTTATTAGTTGGTTGCTTGGTCTACTTGTGTCGGTGGGATGTAGACACCTCCATGTTCCTCAGGTAGTCGCTAGCCACGAGACGTGGTTAAAAACGATGGGAAACCGGGCTTGGCGTTGCTATGTGTCTTGGAGGTCCTAACCTTGCGAGGTAGGGCCAGGCGGAGTAGTCAGTCGTATTTAGTAGTCAGGTTTACTTGTCGTTAAATGTTGCGTCGTGCACCTTTGCCTATGGTCTTAGTTGTTTTGGAGATACTTTAAATTAAGTATGCTTTGTCTTTGCAATGAAAGCCAGGTGGTCGTCTTGTTGGATGTCAAAGAGGCGACATGGGGAATCAAGTATGTTTTACTTCTACCTTGGCAGCACTGCAAGTAAACACAAAAAAAAATTGCACACAGCATACTAGGCGGTTTGTCGTAACAAAATGATTCTGAAACTAAAACTATGTGCAGAGGTCATAATAGCATGTTGGAGTAGGTTTTTCTTACTCTAACGCATCATTAGATTACAACAAGCTCGGGGACAACATAATTGGTAACTTCTTATGCTAATTTCTATTAGCCAGGCTTAGCATGAAATTGATGTGAATATTGATGATAATATTCCTTTGAACATCATTTCGGCTGCGGACTCGTTTGCTTTTATTCAAAATTTTCCTAAAAGGTTTCCCAAATACGGAAAACACGACTTTTACATGGCGGGAGAGAGCTATGGAGGGTAAATTAGCTTTTCGGTGTCTAATTAAACTTCACAATGCATCAACATCAAATTGCCTATAACTCATTATAATCCTACCGTAATTTGAAGCAAATACGTGCCAGAACGTGCAGAGGTCATTTATGATTTCAAAAACTGTACGCTTCGTCAGAGTTACATGGTAATATAATGGTAGTCAATGGATCTAGGTAAGAGACAACATGCCACTTATAATCAGACGCTCAAGATGAGGAAGCCTCTGAATTAGGCTAATAAGAGGAACAACCATCTTTTTTTTCCCTTTCAAGCAACGAAAACGGCCAAATTGGTGATAAGAGGAACAACCATTTCTTTTTCTTTTCAAGCAACGGACGGTTCTACTGTTTTTTGAAGGCTTTGAAACTCCCCACTATCTCAAGAAACCTCTGCTTTGAAACTCCCCACTATCTCAAGAAACCTCTGTGCAAAGAAATTGTAATCTTCCCCACAAAAACTCGAATCCAATGTCAATCCAATCACATTTCTTCGGCACTTTATTTGTAGCCCAACAACCGCAAAGGAAAGCTCTTGGAACAAGACCCATTCACCTTTAGATAGTTTATCGTGGATACTCGAATAGTTCTAATTTTGGGGCGGTCTACTCTTAAAACCTCTGTGCCATCATATACCATTATTTTTAAAAGAAAAATGTTGGGAGCTGAGATGGCTCGCTTCTGCAGTGATTTATCAGAAGTCTTTGCAAAAGCCATCAATGAGAGGTAAACACTGCTAAGGAATCCTGTGTCAACTCTATGTATTTTGGAAGGAGCAAGTAATGAGATGCTTGAATTGGGCGAAATTGGTTTGTTGGAATATGGATGAGAATGTAATTGGGCATTGTGAGTCTAGTGATGCGACTGCAATAAAAAAAGTCGGAGGTGGGATTTCTGGTACTGAGGAATAGCTGATATTGAGAGTGAGGTGTTGGACATTTCTATAGGTCGGATACTGTATCCATTCTCATGCAATTTGGTTAGTAAATTTTCATTGGTTATCTACTGAATTGAGTGTAGTTGAAAAGATGAAAGGCCTCTAGATCTAAGGAATGCAATAGTAAAATGTTGAAGATTATATTCTTTAACATTGTAATTTATGAAGATTATATTCTGTAGCATTTCAATTGATAATAGATATGATGTGAACAAGCCTAAGAGGAGAAAGTGAGAGAGTGTGATTTGGGGTATTTTGGTGTAGAGAAATCTCCAATTTACACACTCTCCCATAGGATCGGTCACACCAAATTCATTATTGATTGCAATGGTGGAAAATATAATTTTCAACATTCTGCTATTGCATTCCTTAGATCTGAAGGTCTTTCACGTTTTCATCCACACTCAATCCACTAGTATACAATTGATAACCAACATTGTCATTTTACTCACCAAAGTGTATGCAAATGGGTGTACTATACAACCTACATAAATGTCCAAGGCTTCACTTTGTCAAACACCTCTCTCAATCTCAGCTATTCCTTGGTACCAGAGATTCCAATTCCTGCCATTTTCTATTGTTCTCTCACACTCTTGAATTACATTCTCACCCATATTTCAACTCATTTTTCTAGATTGAACCATCTCATTACTTAATCCTTCCAGGAAATAGAATTGACACATGTCTCCTTAGCCTTGTTTACTTATCATTGCCAGCTTTTGCAAGCACTGGAAACAAGTCACTGCACTGGCCTACAAAAGCCAACCCTCTCCTTTCCCAACATTTTACTTTTAGAAATAATGGTATATTATGGCACAAAGATTTTAACAATAGACTGCCCTAAAATTAGAACTATTTGTGTATCCATGATAAATGATCAAAGAATGAATGGCGTGAGGTTTCACGAGATTTCCTTTGTGGTTGTTGAAAACGATGGAGATCCACATTTGGTCATTTCTTGAAAGGGAAAAAGAGATGGTTGCTCCTCTTGTCACTGCGCTTTAGAGGCTTTCTCATTTTGGCTTTCTCATTTTGAGTGTCTGATTAGAAGTGGCATGTCTCTTCTAGTATGAAATAGTTTCTAAGGAAATGATTATTATTTCAGTGACTTACTATCTGCATCTTCCAATGGTTAAATGGGGTAGAAGTAAACTAATTCGATGTTAGAGAAATGGCCATGTTGGGAATTCGATGTTAGATAAATGGCCATGTTGGGTTGCTTTCTTCACGCCATAATCATGCTACCATTTATCTTATGAGTATAAATCTATGTTAAATAAATCTTCCAGTTTGATTAATTTGAATTATAAGAGTCAACTCGTCCACTTTTGAGGGAATTGAACACTAGTGGGTAGGATAACAAACATGCTACCCAACACAATATCAATTTTTTAAATAATTCAAGAGTATCAAAACCTGAAATATTCAACATTTTATAATTTCGATCTCCCCAATACACACAATAAACCAACGCTAGAGTATCAAAACCTGAAATATTCAACATTTTATGATTTCGATCTCCCCAATACACGATAAACCAACTCTATGATGGAATGGAATCAACGAAGCTGATATTCCTCCTTCACGACCATAGAGATTTCTTCTTAGCAGTTCATTTATTATTCAGAATAAATGCATAAAGTTGCAGGATTGTAGTTTAACTCCTTAATTAAGTTGGTCATTTAATAAAATTCATTTTTTGGTGAATTCACCTTAAATTCAATCTTTTGTTTTAATTTGAATATTCTAAAGTAAATTTTGACTAGTTTTACAAAAAGGTATAGCCAGTTGTTATTATGTTTTTATCTAGCTAGATTCATAATAACAATAAAAATTTAATTTGAAGGTCATATTTAAGTTACAAATCAAATTGGAGTATGAGATCTCCTTGTTTGTGGGACAAGGGACCCTCTTGCCCAATAATTTAACTCGAGAAATAATAATAATATTCTTAATAATAACCTAATTTTAAGGTGAGTGTTAAGTTAGAGATCAAATTGGAGTATGAGATCTCCTTTTTTGTGGGACAAGGGACACCCTTGGAAATGCTAAAGTCTATTGATATATACATAACCTATCCCCTATGAATTTTAGCTACCTCCTAGCAAAATAAATGTTCTTAACCATTAAACCTACGATATTTAAATTCTTTATGTAAAAATTTAAAAAATATATGAATTTAAATATATGTACTTTTAAATTGTTTATGTAAAAACGTAAAAAATATATGAATTCAAATATATGTACTTTTAAAATCCTCAATAAGCCAATGTCAATCCAATCACATTTCTTCCACACTTCAATTGTAGTCCAACTACCACAAAGGAAATCTCTTGAAACAAGACCCCATTCAAGTTTAGATCATTTAACGTGAATACTCGAACAGTTCTAATTTTGGGGTAGTCTACTCTTAAAACCTTTGTGCCATCATATACCATTATTTCTAAAATTAAAATGTTGTGAGTTGAGATGGCTGGCTTACGTAAGTGTTTGCAAAAGCCATCAATGAGAGGTAAAAAAGGCTAAGGAATCTTGTGTCAATTCTATGTTGTGGCACATGCTTTGCTCGTTTTTGATCGGAGTCATGCTATTATGTTTTTCAGGGCATTTTGTTAAGGACATCTCTTCCGAATACAGGGTAAAGCAATGTTGTGAGGATAAAGCAATGTTGTGATGGAAGATGATATTCCTCCTTGACGGAAAGAGAGGTTTCTACTTATCAATTTTAAACATTTATTATTCATAATAAATGCATAAAGTTGCATGATTGTCGTTCAACACTTCAACTGAGCTAGTCAATTGTTGTTATGCTTTTATCGAGGTATATTCATAATAAAAAATATTATTTAATTTTAAAGTAACACTTAAGTCACACATCAAATGAGATCTCCTTGTTTGTGGGACAAGGGTACCCCTTCACACAACCTAATAATAATTACGTAAGTGTTTGCAAAAGCCATCAATGAGAGGTAAAAAAGGCTAAGGAATCTTGTGTCAATTCTATGTTGTGGCACATGCTTTGCTCGTTTTTGATCGGAGTCATGCTATTATGTTTTTCAGGTCATTTTGTTAAGGACATCTCTTCCAAATACAGGGTAAAGCAATGTTGTGAGGATAAAGCAATGTTGTGATGGAAGATGATATTCCTCCTTGACGGAAAGAGAGGTTTCTACTTATCAATTTTAAACATTTTATTATTCATAATAAACACAAAGTTGTATTGATTGTCGCTCAACACTTCAACTCCAGCTAGTCAATTGTTGTTATGTTTTTATCGAGGTATAATTCATAATAAAAAAAAAAATATTATTTAATTTTAAAGTAACACTTAAGTCACACATCAATGAGACTTTGTTTGTGGGACAAGGCAACCCTCACACAACCTAATAATAACAACATAATTTTAAGGCTAGAGTTAATTTTAGAAATCAAATTGGTGTATGATATCCCTTGCTTGTGGGACAAGGGACCCCTTAGTGATGCTAAAGTTCATAGATATGTACATACCCTATCCCCACTAAATTTTTTGGAGGAAAATTGGAGTATATGTACTTTAAAATCCTTCCTAATATGTTTATATTCAGTGAGAAAAAATATAATAGAAATGAATCCGGAATCAATGGAGATCTCGTAAATGATTAGGTAGATGTAAAATATATTTGTTTTTTTTTCATTAATTCATATTCAATTTTTGTTGTAATTAATTTGATTCATTTAAAGGGTATATGTTTATATGGTTAAAATGAAAGTGTTTATGTTTAAAATGGACAAAATTGTATATGTTTATATGGTTAAAATGAAATGGGATATGTTTAAAATGGACAGTGATTGAAATAATATTTAAATTTACATTATGTGGATTAAATAAAATAAATATCTAAATAAACAAATTGATACCAAATTTAAAAATATATTAAAAATAATCATAAGATTATCAAATATATAATTATATATATACATATATATATATATATATATATATATATATATATATATATATATATATATATAGGCATATATAAACTTAAATTTATAATAAAGTTAAGACAATGTTATGTCAAAGTTGTACATGCATAATTGAAAAGTAAATTTAGAATTGAAAGGTAGATTTTATTTTAAAATAATACATCATGTTGTGTTGTATATTTATATTGTTCTTAAAAATAGATTTATAAAAAAAAGTTGTTACACAATGTTAGTGTTAAGACTAGCATCACATTTTCATTTTTTGAAATAATATACCATACTATACAACACAACAAAAAGCACATATTACATAATTTATTTAACAAAATTAAATATATATCTATCATACAAATAGATGTCATTATTTTATTTGAAATATTTAATAGTTACATGTTAAGGAACACAACAAAAAGTATATATTACATAATTTATTTAACAAAATTAACATATCTATCATAATGAGATGTGTAATATTTTATTTGAAATATTTAATAGTTACATGTTAAAGAAAAAAAAAAAAAAAAAAAAAAAAAAAAAAAAAAAAAAAAAAAAAAAAAAAAAAAAAAAAAAAAAAACAATTATTTAAAACAAAATGATATGAGCAAAGTTAGTACTAATTAATAATTAGAGTCAACTATTAATAACAACAACACTATTACATTACAAGGCATATACATAATGAAATAGGCAAAATTAATACTACCAATTAGATGTGTTTCGGATAGAGTCTCTTCAAAATTGATTAACAAAATATTATGCAAGATACAAATAGAGAAAGAAGGATGTGATGATTCATTATGATAATTGATTATGATATTATTTTACTTACAAATTAACTAATTTTTTTTAAATTATAAAAATTATATAAACTTTGAATACATACTTATATAAAAATATTGTTAATATTTATATTAGTATTTTAAGAATACAAAAAGATTCTAAATGCAAAGGATTTTACTATCATATAAGATAAATAGAAATCCTAAATTTCTTCATTTTTTAGTGTACATGCCTCAAAAACATATGTATCTTATTTTTGGTGGTTTCTTGCACATGAGACTCATTTACCTTTTGGGTGTGCCTATATGTGGTACTTATACACTTTACTAATATATACTAGGTTTATGAACACTTGGTGCAACAAGTGTTCTTATTTAATTCAATCTTATACACTTTAATAATGTTTGCCTAGGTTTATGAACATTTAGTGCAACCATTATGCTTACTTTATCCATAGACTCTTGGTACACTTACATTAAGCTTTGCAGCCATACTAAAATAATATTTGGATTAAATATTTGCTCATAAGAAAACACCCAAATGATTCATCAATTGATCTCTAATTTTAAAATGAAAGAAAATGTTTGTAGCTCAAGATATTTGGTCCCTTTGTTTTGATAGATCCATGGTTAATATGGATCTAGGCTAGTTTATATTATAAATTGTCTTTTAATAATAAATTAGAACTATAAAATAATTGAATAAAACACATCAGCAAAGTTATATTTTTATTTTAGTCTTTAAATAAATAACAAATAAATAAAAATCATTCAATTTTATAAAACTCACTTAAACAACATTCAAGTCACCTATCAAATCCCGCTAACGAGATTATATATCAAGGGTTTCATTTTGTAAGAAAGCCAAGATTCAAAACTAGCGGTATTTGGAAGGAGACACCCCAAAAAAATACATCCACACAGGTCACGTGGCTAAGGCTAGGTGCAATCCGTGTGTTTTTGACATCTTAGATTCCCCGGGGTCGTAGTTTCTTATACCACGAATTAGTCCCACATGGAACAGAGGTGCTAGAAGACAAAACAAAATGCATTCAAATCACCGTTCTTTCTATGTTAATATTCTTGTTGGAATGTTATCCACATAATTATTTGTTTTCCTACATCATTGTTACCCTTCATGTTAGAACTCTTTCCTTTTCCATCCTTGTCTTACCGGACAAGGGCCAACTTCTCATCGCTACTTCCTTGCTTACTACTCTTGTCTCCTCTCGAGTCTCTTCCTAGATGCAATCATCTAAAATCCTCTACCAATATGGGACTTGCTACCAACCACAGACTCCCATGAAAAATGTTTCCCAAAAATTAGGAATACCATTCAATGCCACATTCACAGGATCTACGTCCCTTTTTTATCCCCTACGACTACAAGTTGATCTTTCACTTGTGTGATCCTCAATAAATGGTTGGTAACATTGTCCTATCTATACATCTACATCGATATGAGTATATTTCTTAAGATGTTGATGCCATCCCTTAGATGTGATAAACTACCTTGGAAATAACCTGCTATTGAAACATCCCATGTACTAAATTGTACGAAATTGTACACGCCTATACCTAATAAAACCTGCGTATGTATACTAATTCCACCGAAACGCAGCTCCTATTCCTACTACAACCCACGATATGTGATTTTCCAAACAAACCAGGTTGATAGTTAGAAGCTCCTTGTGCAACCTAATGTATTAACCATATGTAAAATTGTAAAACCTCTAGTTCTTCTTCTCAAGGAGTCCCCTGATCTTGAAAACCAACTAAGAATCCTCAAGGATATTTGATCCAATATGGGCATGACTATTAATACCGATAAGACTAAGATCATGATTATTAAATCCATCAATATCTCCATTTATGATACCTTCAGAATTTAAAAACAACAACTTGATGAAGTGAATTAAGGTCAAATATATTGAATTGATATTCACCACAAGCTCAATTGGAATTATAGCATTGAGAAAAGGATTATTGGGGATTGAAAGATTATTATGGGCTTGAAAAATTTGTAAATTAGTTGATCTTTGAGTTAATGTAAGCAGAAGAAACTCCCTTTGAGACTCTTGTTACCCGTGTTATTGTTTGTGGATGTGAAGTCTGTATTATAGTATCTTCGAATCCTGGAGAAATGTAGAGCAAATACAAAAGAATTTTGAACCTAGAATCTCAAAATTAAAAGAAAATACACCCTATCTCATCCTCCTTAGAAACAAGCCCCATTGGAAAAGAATGGTTATGACTATATTTATGATGTATAAGAACAAGTGCTGCCAACATGGAAGATAACAGGCTTCCTAAAATTGTTTCAAAATCGAATCATGACCAATTCATCGCACTCCAAGCGAGGATGGCATAAAGATGTTGTTTCTTAGCTAAACTATTGGGGAATCAAGGAAGACAACATTTGAAGAATAAAGATACTATTCAAAAAATCATCAAATCAAAATTTAAGAAGAAAATGTGTGGTGTGATAAAGAGTTAGGTAAAAAAAATTAAGGTATTATATGAATGTAATTAGCGCCATTCTAAAAGATCAAAATTATCTATCTTTTTTGCCAAATGTAAAGAAAAAATAGCATTGCTAAGATAAGAATGAATTCTCACAAGCTCCATAGTGAAATTGAGCTGATGCTGATTCTCAAGTTCTGGGTGTTCTTCTGTGGGATATGGAGCAAAGCCGGAAGCAGGACCTTTCCTTGTGGACTCTAGTAGCCCTAGCATTTCGTTCAATAACTACGCCTGGAAAGATGGTTTTCTGTCCTCTGTTTTCACAGATTTTATTGCTGTTCTTGGTTTTTCTTTGCTGTTTTATGTGACTCCAATCATTGAAGTTGAAGACTTGTGTGAAACTAAAACTCTGTGCAGAGGTCAGAATCGCCTGTTGGAGTAGGGTTTTCTTACTCTAACGCATCATTAGATTACAACAAGCTCGGGGACAACATAACTAGTAACTTCTTATGCTAATTTCTATTAGCCAGGCTTAGCATGAAATTGATGTGAATACTGATGATAATATTCCTTTGAACATCATTTCGGCTGCGGACTCGTTTGCTTTTATTCAAAATTTGCTTAAAAGGTTTCCCAAATACGGAAAACACGACCTTTACATGGCAGGAGAGAGCTATGGAGGGGAGTAAATTAGCTTTCAGTGGATAATTAAACTTCACACTGCATCTCCATCAAATTGCCTATAACTCGTTATAATCCTACCGTAATTTGAAGCAAATACGTGCCAGAACGTGCAGAGGTCATTTATGATTTCAAAAACTGTACGCTTCGTCAGAGTTACATGGTAATATAATGGTAGTCAATGGATCTAGGTAAGAGACAACATGCCACTTATAATCAGACGCTCAAGATGAGGAAGCCTCTGAATTAGGCTGATAAGTGGAACAAATCCATCTTTTTTCCCTTTCAAGCAACGGCAACGGCCAAATTGGTGATAAGAGGAACAACCATTTCTTTTTCTTTTCGAGCAACGGCCGGTTCTACAGTTTTTGAAGGTTTTGAAACTCCCCACTATCTCAAGAAACCTCTGTACAAAGAAATTGTAATCTTCCCCACAAAAACTCGAATCCAATGTCAATCCAATCACATTTCTTCAAGAATCTCCCTATTTAGTTCAACAACCGCAAAGGAAAGCTCTTGAAACAAGACCCCATTCACCTTTAGATAATTTATCGTGGATACTCGAATAGTTCTAATTTTGGGGCGGTCTACTCTTAAAACCTCTGTGCCATCATATACCATTATTTTTAAAAGAAATGTTTAGATTGAGATGGCTCGCTTCTGCAGTGATTTATCGGAAGTCTTTGAAAAAGCCATCAATGAGAGGTAAACACTGCTAAGGAATCCTGTGTCAACTCTATGTATTTTGGAAGGAGCAAGTAATGAGATGCTTGAATTGGGCGAAATTGGTTTGTTGGAATATGGATGAGAATGTAATTGGGCATTGTGAGCCTAGTGATGCGACTGCAATAAAAAAGGTTCGGAGGTGGGATTTCTGGTACTGAGGAATAGATGATATTGAGAGTGAGGTGTTGGACATTTCTATAGGTCGGATACTGTATCCATTCTCATACAATTTGGTTAGTAAATTTTCATTGACAATTTGGTTAGTAAATTTTCATTGGTTATCTACTGAATTTAGTGTAGTTGAAAAGATGAAAGGCCTCTAATTTTCATTGACAATTTGGTTAGTAAATTTTCATTGGTTATCTACTGAATTGAGTGTAGTTGAAAAGATGAAAGGCCTCTAGATCTAAGGAATGCAATAGTAGAATGTTGAAGATTGTATTCTTTAGCATTGCAATTTATGAAGATTATATTCCGTAGCATTTCAATTGATAATAGATATGATGTGAACAAGCCTAAGAGAAGAAAGTGAGAGAGTGTGATTTGGGGTATTTTGGTGTAGAGAAATCTCCAATTCACACACTCTCCCTTAGGATCGGTCACACCAAATCCATTATTGATTGCAACGGTGGAAAATATAATCTTCAACATTCTGCTATTCCATTCCTTATATCTGAAGGTCTTTCACGTTTTCATCCACACTCAATCCACTAATATACAATTGATAACCGACATTGTCATTTTACTCACCAAAGTGTATGCAAATGGGTGTACTATACAACCTACATAAATGTCCAAGGCTTCACTTTTTCAAACACCTCTCTCATGTTAAATATATTGTACCCCAACAAGATGACTGCATAGACCGCCACCGAATAGCTACTTTTCAGATATTCCGTTTGTTACATATGGTCAACCATCTTACATGGGTATGATCTTCTGTGCTGTTACTTCATATTTGAATATAATAATTTCTCTCCCAGATGTCTCACTCTTCATTAATTTATCATATCGAGTCGCCAGTATTTTAGAGCAACTCGATCCTCACAACAGAGAGCCCTGTTTATCTTCGAGATAACGGCCACGACTGTCTGTCGCCCAAATACCTTTAAAGATCGTAAGAAGCTTGCGGTGGAAGCATAGATAGCAGGAGAAGAAACTTCAAAGAAACCCGTAACTGCTTTCAAAGAACCAATAAAAGGATTGATGAAGAGCTGCGTTAATCCAGGTTCTTTAAAGAATCGCAATAGCACGCCAAAATTGAAGATCGTTATAGTATTCAAAGCTAAAGATTTCAAAGAAATCGCCAAATCTGTCAAAGGATTAGAAGCGAATCGGGCGACCGTGAACTTTCAAATTTCGAAAGATTCATCTAATTCCTTTTCCACGTAGAGGAATTTCACAATTATTAAAGATCGCTAACGCAAGGAACAACCGCTGATGCGCTGGCGATTCGTCCCATACTAACGAGAAACCAGCTCTATGAAAAGCAAAATAATTTCAGCCCGCCGGATCTTGAAACACAGTTCACAACCCGCTAGATCGAAGAAGCTGTATCTACCAATAGTCGGTGTGGAGCACAGAGGGCGGTTTTTCATTGATGCTTAAATCCCACGCCACCTTGATCCGCCCCATCGAGACATCGGCGGCAGATCCTATCCCATCACAATAATCTGGACCCGGAGTTGAGAGGAATCCTCCTCCAAAACCCCACGACGCTAAAACGCCAAAACTCAGTCCATCACACCGTCCATCCACAGACGTGGCGCCAGATTCAATTCCGACATCTCAAGGTTTCAAGTTGTCAATGAACTGACACCCAATTGCAACTGCTGCATACACGCCGCATATAGCCGATAAGATCTCACCGCTTGTTAGTATCGCATAATATCGGCAAATACGCCCGGTCGTACGGAGTTCGGCTCGGCTCAAAGAAATGACAGATCGCGAACTTCGCGAATAGCGATACGCCAAAATCCCTCGATAAGATCTCACCGTACCATTTTTAATTCTACTACTAAGACGTAGCGGCACCACAACAGACATTCAAGATTCGGGTTTCAATGCTGACGTAGGCTTTGAGTGATTCGAAGCCCATATCCGGATGCATCAGACCGGCCCACATCTATCCGGACGCAGGCATAAAATCAAATACTCGTTTTCACTTCATACGAAAGCTAGTCAATAATGGGGACATTGCACTACAATTTGTGGTTCTAGAGATCAACTAGCTGATATTTTCACCAAGCCACTAGAAATTCGGTTTTGATTCTCCGCAGACGCGACTTAGGGGCGAATGCCGCCGGATTAGAATCGTTGATTTCAAGAGGGAGTGTTAAATATATTGTACCAACCAAAGATGAGATCAACAGTATTAATCGCCAAATGTATCGGACAAATAATTTATTTTGTCTTCTGTTTGAGCATATATACTCCGCAACCATCTTACATGGTAAGGTGATCTTCTCAGCTCATACTTCTTCATACATTTTCGAATGTACTATTCTTCGATTGTCCTTCACAATTTATCATCTCAGTATCAACTATTCCTTGGTACCGGAAATTCCAATTCCTGCCATTTTCTATTGTTCTCTCACACTCTTGAATTACATTCTCACCCATATTTCAACTCATTTTTCTAGATTGAACCATCTCATTACTTAATCCTTCCAAGAAATAGAATTGACACATGTCTCCTTAGCCTTGTTTACTTATCATTGCCAGCTTTTGCAAGCACTGGAAACAAGTCACTGCACTGGCCTACAAAAGCCAACCATCTTCTTTCCCAACATTTTACTTTTAGAAATAATGGTATATTATGGCACAAAGATTTTAACAATAGACTGCCCTAAAATTAGAACTATTTGTGTATCCATGATAAATGATCAAAGGGTGAATGGGGTCAGGTTTCACGAGATTTCCTTTGTGGTTGTTGAACTACAAGTGCAATGAGGAAGAAAAGTAATTGGATTAGCACTGGATTCAAGTTTTGGTGGGGAAGATTAAGATTTCTCCACACAGAGATTTCTTGAGATAGTGGAGAGTTTGGAAGCCTTGAAAATGATGGAGATCCACATTTGGTCATTGCTTGAAAGGGAAAAAGAGATGGTTTCTCCTCTTGTCACTGCGCTTTAGAGGCTTTCTCATTTTGAGTGTGTGATTAGAAGTGGCATGTCTCTTCTAGTATGAAATAGTTTCTAAGGAAATGATTATTATTTCATTGACTTACTATCTGCATCTTCCAATGGTTAAATGGGGATAGAAGTAAACTAATTCAATGTTAGAGAAATGGCCATGTTGGGAATTCGATGTTAGATAAATGGCCATGTTGGGTTGCTTTCTTCACACCATAGTCATGCTACCATTTATCTTATGAGTATAAAGATGTTAAATAAATCTTCTAGTTTGATTAATTTGAATTATAAGAGTCAACTTGTCCACTTTTGAGGGAATTGAACACTAGTGGTAGATAACAAACATGCTACCCAACCACCTTAAGCAATGAACTGACTTCACACAATATCAATTTTTTAATAACTCAAGAGTATCAAAACCTGAAATATTCAACATTTTATAAATTCGATCTCCCCAATACACACGATAAACCATCAAAACCTGAAATATTCAACATTTTATAAATTCGATCTCCCCAATACACACGATAAACCATCAAAACCTGAAATATTCAACATCTTATAATTTCGATCTCCCCAATACACACAATAAACCAACGCTAGAGTATCAAAACCTGAAATATTCAACATCTTATAATTTCGATCTCCCCAATACACGATAAATCAACGCTATGATGGAATGGAATAAACGAAGATGATATTCCTCCTTCACAACCATAGAGATTTCTTCTTATCGTACCATTTATTATTCATGGCAGCATGGTGTGATTGTAGTTTAACTCCTCAATTAAATTGGTCATTTAATTAAATTCATCTTTTGGTGAATTCACCTTAAATTCAATCTTTTGTTTCAATTTGAATATTTTAAAGTGGGGAATTTAATTAGTTTTTGCTTATAGCCAATTGTTATTATGTTTTTATCTAGCTAGATTCATACAATAACAATAAAATCTAATTTTAGTTGTCACATTTGTTACAAATCAAATCGAGTATGAGATCTCCTGTTTCAGGGGACAAGGGACCCTCTTGCCCAATAATTTAACTCCATAAATAATAATAATATTCTTAATAATAACCTAATTTTAAGGTGAGTGTTCAGTTAGAGATCAAATTGGAGTATGAGATCTCCTTTTTTGTATGGACCTACTTTGAAAATGCTAAAGTCTATTGATATATACATAACCTATCCCCTATGAATTTTAGCTACCTCCTAGCAAAATAAATGTTCTTAACCATTAAACCTAATGATATTTAAATTTTATGTAAAAATTTAAAAATATATGAATTAAATATATGAAATTTTAAATTGTTTATGTAAAAATGTAAAAATATATGAATTAAATATATGTACTTAAACTCTCAATAAGCCAACATGTCAATCCAATCACATTTCTTCCACACTTCAATTGTAGTCCAACAACTACAAAGGAAATCTCTTGAAACAAGACCCCATTCACCTTTAGATCATTTATCAAGACCCCATTCAAGTTTAGATCATTTAACGTGAATACTCGAACAGTTCTAATTTTGGGGTAGTCTACTCTTAAAACCTTTGTGCCATCATATACCATTATTTCTAAAATTAAAATGTTGTGAGTTGAGATGGCTGGCTTACGTAAGTGTTTGCAAAATCCATCAATGAGAGGTAAAAAAGGCTAAGGAATCTTGTGTCAATTCTATGTTGTGGGACATGCTTTCCTCGTTTTCGATCGGAGTCATGCTATTATGTTTTTCAGGTCATTTTGTTAAGGACATCTCTTCCAAATACAGGATAAAGCAATGTTGTGAGGGAATCGACGAAGATGATATTCCTCCTTGACGGAAAGAGAGGTTTCTTCTTATCAATTTTAAACATTTATTATTCATAATAAATGCATAAAGTTGCATGATTGTCGTTCAACACCTCAACTGAGCTAGCCATTTAATAAAATTCTTGTTTTTCAGAATTCACCTTAAATTCAATCTTTTGTTTCAATTTGAATAATCTCAAGTAAATTTTGAGAAGTTTTCACAAAAGGTATAGTCAATTGTTGTTATGCTTTTATCGAGGTATATTCATAATAAAAAATATTATTTAATTTTAAAGTAACACTTAAGTCACACATCAAGTGAGATCTCCTTGTTTGTGGGACAAGGGTACCCCTTCACACAACCTAATAATAATAACATAATTTTAAGGTTAGAGTTAATTTAGAAATCAAATTGGAGTGTAGGATATCCTTTCTTGTGGGACAAGGGACCCCCTTAGTGATGCTAAAGTCTATAGATATGTACATACCCTATCCCCACTAAATACTTTGGAGGAAAATTGGAGTATATGTACTTTAAAATCCTTCCTAATATGTTTATATTAAGTGAGAAAAAATATAATAGAAATGAATCCGGAGTCAATGGAGAGCTTGGTAAGTGATTAGGTAGTTAAAATATATTTGTTTTTTTTCATTATTTCATATTCAATTTTTGTTGTAATTAATTTGATTCACTTAAAGGGTATATGTTTATATGGTTAAAATGAAAGTGTTTATGTTTAAAATGGACAAA
>SNQJ01S0029384.1:224982-251213 GCA_010110895.2 Picea sitchensis | reverse complement strand
AAAAAATTGATATTGTGTAGGTCCAGATTCATTGCTTAGGTGGTTGGGTAGCATGTTTGTTATCCTACCCACTAGTGTTCAATTCCCTCAAAAGTGGACAAGTTGACTCTTATAATTCAAATTAATCAAACTGAAAGATTTATTTAACATCTTTATACTCATAAGATAAATGGTAGCATGATTATGGCGTGAAGAAAGCAACCCAACATGGCCATTTATCTAACATCGAATTCCCAACATGGCCATTTCTCTAACATCGAATTAGTTTACTTATACCCCCATTTAACCATTGGAATATGTAGATAGTAAGTCAATGAAATAATAATCATTTCCTTAGAAACTATTTCATACTAGAAGAGACATGCCACTTCTAATCCCATGCTTTGAGCAAAATATCGCCTATGATATGCTCTATGACAAATAGCTTCGGAGTTTTCAATACCTCTTTGTTTTCTGAACATTCAACTACCCTTTGGAAAGTGCCCCTTGTTACTTTAGCTTATTTTTCTTTAAAAATAATATTGTCAAAAGCATTGCTTACTTCTTGAAAATAATTATGAATAATCTCTAGTTTGGAGATTAATCTTTGTTGCTCAACTTCTATCTTCGTATGTATTTCCAGTGACTGGTCCTAGAAAACTTTCAAATCTATAACCTGGCCTTTCATTGAATTCAATTTATCCTATTGTTGTCTTACTTATTCTTCTTTCCGAATAGCCTATATTTGGCTAGTCTGCATCTTCTTGTTCATCTCATCTAGACTTGACTTAAGCGATTGAATTTCCTGTTTGTCAATAGTCTTGGCTTGATCCAGACCTTTATTTATTTCTTCTCTAACATTTTTCTCGGTATATTTTTGTTGGTTTTGCAACTAGACATCCTGTGGTTACTCTGTTTCAACCTTGTTATCATATTGTCAACAGTGAATAGATTTTTTGTTGCCAGAGCTCCCATGGAGCCCGCTACCTCTTTAGAGAAATCTTCCTCTTCTAAGTTTTTCCCATCCACCATCACCCTATGTTTCCTTTCCATACCACCTTCTCTCATATACATATCCTTCTTTAATACAACCTTCCTCTTTTTACTGAAAAAATAATCAAAGGGAGGTATTTCTTCTCTATATATAGGGGTGAGGTCACTAGCATATATGATTCCTATATTAGGGAGCCCAAAAGTAGACTATAAAGGGGTCAAGGAAGCAATGGGATTACCCAACTCTATGGATTTGTTTTCCCCTATTGACTTGGGGGTATCAACATGAACAGTAGATGATGAAGGGGGAGTAGATTGACTAGACTCGAGAGCTGTCCCAGACCTTCTTTTTGTTTCTGATCCTGGATTCTTCGTCTGTGGGAATTCTTTGTTTTGTGAAGATCCTTTAGCCCCCTGTGGATTATCCTTAGTGTCTTCTTTATCCTGCGCTTTCTTTCTGAAACCTGGTGGAGTGTTTTCTTTTTCTAGAGTAGGGGTTGTTGCTTCTCCCTACAATACCTTGGGAAAACCACTTCGTTTGTGTCTCTGGAAGGTTAGAAAATTGGTTTACAAGTTGGATGGTAATGTCTGTACCCTGTCTAACACCTCCTCATAGGTTTTGGCCCCTTTGAAAATGTCATCACAAGGGGATTCCTCATGTTCATACACTTTCATGCCACAGTGAGCCATGTAATTTCCCATTGTTTGATAAAGGTCGTGTTTTATGTGTTCGAGATCCACCAACTTCAACTCCTCTAGAGCTATAGCTTCAACCTTGGAAATACCCAAGTTGAGTAGCAAAAACCTCCCAATCTATATGGGAAAGACTGGCCAAAACGTCTTCTGAGTTATCTTCAGATCTATCCCAACGTCACCCGTTATTATCTGATGAGCTACCTCCCTACACACCAGTCTGTCAGGGAGGAATTTCGAAAGTGCATGAGGAGTGATCGAACATCTAAAAACCCTGATATAGGATAAATTCTCCTCAATAAACCAATCGGCAACTGCCTTGAGGTTTCCTATGACCGACTCTGAAATATGGGGTGGTGCACATCCATACAACATCTAATGCACCGGTATCACCACGAAATGAAAAATTTCGTAAAAAGAATCCTTAGCATTTTGTTCCCACATCTTAGAATGATATTCATGAATAGGTTCAGTGCAGGTTGGGTTCCAACTCCAATTCATCAAATGGAAACGATTCGTGAAGGTTTGTTAGGAAGGCTAATAAGGTTAGGATTAACCTAGACATACTTCTGGTTCAACTAAAGTTAAAGAACTATAAACTCAACCTATTCTCGTTTTTGAAGGTTTGTTTAAGAATTTTTAGAACCAAAGTGAGACCTTTCTTTTCTCAAGGAACTTATGATAAAACCTCCAGGGTCAGGCGAGAAGTAGGATTTATCGTGACTAAGGGGAAGGTAAGGGGCTTCAGAAAAAATACTGCACACATGACTGTTCTTAAATATTTTCTTAGTTAGCTTTTATAACTTTTCCTTAAGTCCCCCCTTTCTTTTTCACTTCCTTGTTTGAAAATTTCAGTGATAATATTAGCATCAATTGAACTAATGATTTATTCATTTGTATCTTTTTAGGGTAATTTAGCCTGAATTTTCAGAGCAGAATCTCATACCTTGGTAACTCCTATGTTGCCAACCAACAAGGCTATTAATTTATTACCTTTTTCATTGGAAGATATTGAATACAAATATCCGTGTCTGTCACCTTTTTAGCATCTCTAGTCTCTTGGTTCGTCAACAACTTTCCTACAAAATAAATAGCATACTAATTGTCAGGAAGTCTCATGAATCAAAATTAAAATTTAATTTAATTTTTTTTTTTTTTTAGATCTTAAAATAAAAAACTTACCGAAAGAAATGGAACTATAAAGTAAGCATGAAAACAAACCGGTATGTAAAATGAGAGTTCAGAAACACATTACTGCATGAAGTGTTTAAGGTGTCGCCCATTTACAAGGGCGTTGAGAATGTCTCCATCGAGATTTTCTAATGAAAAAACATTTTTTCCCTCAGAAGCTGAAATCTTATATGGGCCGAACCAGATTGGATCAAACTTGCCATGTTTACCAGGGCCTTCTTTCATGGCTTTCCATTTTAGGACTAGATCGCCAGGGAGGAAATATCTATCTTTAGATTTTTTATCAAATAAGGCCTTCATGTTGTCCTGATATCTTTGTAATATTTCATTTACTTCAGCCCTATTTTGTTGAACTTCAACCAGTGGGTTTATCCTCTTGGTAACGTCATTGGGTTCTTCATTTGAATCTTGTCAAAGTTTCATTACGGGTAGAGAAATATTTATTGGTAAAATGACATCAGTGCCATATACCATCTAAAAAGGGGAAATCCCAATTAATCTTTTGGTACTTATCTTGTTAGCCTATAGAGCATATTTTAAATGGATATGCCATGCTTTCTTGTTTTCTGTCAAAACCTTTTTGATCACGGTAATCAGACTTTTATTAGATGATTCAACTAGGCCATTACCCTATGGATAGTAAGTTGTGAAGTGTCCTAGTATGATGTTGTATTTTTGGCAAAAGATTATCATGGACATTGACTTAAATGCTTGCGCATTATCAGTGACTATCTTTCGGGGACAACCAAACCTGGATAAAATATTTTCTTCTAGGAAACTGATTACTGCTGAGTCAGTTGCATTTCTTATGGGAATAGCTTCCACCCATTTAGTGAAATAGTCTGTAGCATTTAGAATCCACTTGTGTTGTGCACTGGAGTGTGGATGAATTTCTCCAATGAAATCAAGACCCCATTGCTGAAATGGAGCTTCGGTTTTAACCGGAACTAAAGGTAAAGCTAGGAATTTGTGTTTGCCTATAAACAACTGACAAGGAGTACGAGTTCGGACTTTAGTGTTTACATCTGTGAATAATTTAGGCCAGTAATATCCAGCTCTTAAGATTTTATAAGCATTTCCCCGCCAAGCATGGTGCCCTTTGCACACTCCCACATGGAATTCATCTATAACCTTTTCTGTTTCGGTCTCGAATAAGTAGCTCAACAGGAAACCCAGGGGGTCTTTCCAATACAATTTACCATCTATGATACAATATTTTACAACTTTTAACTTCAATGTTCTAGTTTTAGATGGGGTTAACTCACTGGGACATTGAAGGGTCAGTAGGTAAGAAATGATATCGTGATACCAAGCTGAAGTAGAGAACTTGTCTTGAATATCAGTTGTGGGTGCAGTGACGTCAAGCTCATCTATTTCTAGAAATCCCTCGTTCTCTTGCAACTGACCTATCCCAAGTACTTTTAAATTTGATTCAGCTAGCAATTTGTCCAAACCACCTTTGATAATTTTAGTTGGTTTGACTTCTAGGTCGAACTCCTGAATTTTAGCCAGCCACTTGCCTCTTCTTTCGTCGTTGTCTAGTTGCACTAGGATATCTTTAATGGAGCTTGACGGCATGTAATCAATGATATTTGAGTGCAATACATAGGTTCTAAAATCCTTGAGAGATTTTACCATTGCATAAGCTTGTTTTTACAATATGTCATATTTTAGCTCAACGTCTCTGAGACTTCTGCTAAAAAATGCAATAGGCTGCTCAAAACCTTCCTCATTTTTCTATAACAATAAAGTTGTTATTGTATGTTTAGAGGCAAAAGAAAAAATCAAAAACTCTTTTGTGTAATCCGGGCTTGCCGGGACTGTTGAATTTTACAATTTCGGCAAAGTTAGGGATGAATCTTCTCAAGAAGTTTATTTTTCCTAAAAAAGACTGAATTTCTTTTACGTTTCTAGGACTATTTATGGTATCTATCGCCTCGACCCTTTTGTGATCAATTTTGATTCCATCTCTAGACATGATATGACCCAAGATTTTACCTTCTTGCATTGTGAAATGGGATTTCTTGGGATTAAGTGACAAACCAAATTTGTGACATTTCTCAAAAGTTTGTTTGAGATGTGTTAGATGTTATGCATCAGATTTAGAGAAAATAGTCATGTCATCAATATAGATAATGACGAACTTATCCCTTTCGCCCAGGAAAGCGATATCCATGGCTCGTTGGAAAGTTACCCCTGCATTCATTAAACCAAAAGGCATTTTTTTGTACATAAAGGTACCCCAAGGGGTAGTGAACACAGTTTTTTATTTGTCATCTTGATGTACTGCAATTTGATTGTAACCTGAAAAACCATCAATCATAGACATTTTGTTAGCTCCAACTACTTTTTCTAAAACATGATCCATCTTAGGTAATGGATAATTGTCCTTAAGTGATGATCGATTCAGGTTTCTAAAGTCTACACACAGTCTGATCTCATCGTTTTTCTTTCTCACTGGGACTAAATTGGCTACCCACTCAGAGTATCTTAGTGGGACAATGATTTTAGCGTCTAGGAGTTTTTTTACTTCTTTTTCCATTACCAGCAGTAGGATAGGGTTAATCTGCCTGAGTTTTTTCTTAAAAGGTTTGACACCTGGTTTCAGAGGAATTTGATGTTCCATTATAGTAGTTTCATAAGTTCTCAATTCATCATAAGACCAAGTGAAAACGTCTTTATATTCTCTAAGCAACTTAGCATACTTACTTTTGATTTCTGGAGACAGATATTTGGATAATTTCACCAACCTAGGATTTTCTTTGGTACCTATATCGCAATCCTCAAACTCCTCTGGATGAGGCTGTAAGGTAGACTTCAAAGTGATGTCATCATGATTAAAAATCATTTCTAATGGGATCTGACCCTTAGGTATCTGATTATTTTTTAAAACAAACATCTGGTGGTTAGCGATTTTATCTTGGAACTCTTGGGGGTCTTCGCCCTCCTGCATGATCCAAATAGGGTCATTCTGGTTTTCTTGGTCGGCATGTGTTTCAGCAAAGTCATCTACTGTCTCTAAAATTTTTTGGAGTTTTTCATCGCCCTCAAAAACTTGCCAATGTTGTATTTCATTCGGTATGGAAGGCCTATGTCTCATTAGTATATCGTATTTTAGTTTGAAAGCAGTGGGAGGTGTGAACGTTGAAGCTGCTTTGGCTAATGCATCCGCCTGTTGATTTTCTTCTCTTGGAATATAATGAATATTAATAGAGGAGAAAAAGTTTTCGATCAGATCCCAAACACAATTTTGATAAGACCTTAACCTAGGATGTTTGGCCTGGTATTGACGATTTACCTGTTTCACTATTAGCTCTGCATCGCCAAAGACTTCCAAGTTTTTAATTTTCATTCTCCTGGCATCTTCCAATCCTAACACTAAGGCTTCATACTCACATACATTATTAGAGTGGTCAATGTTCCACTATAACCTATAAGAGAAAGGGATAACGAATTTTTCACCACGTGCCACAAAAAGCACCCCAGCTCCTACCCCAAAATAAGATGAGGAACCATCAAAGAAACATTTTCCAAACACCAATGCTATATACATCATGTTTTATTTGTTCTTTTTCTTTTTTATTTTCTGTACAACTTTCCTCTATACATACATCAATATCGTCATTGATAGATAAAATACAATTTCCTAAATCTTGATCAGCAATATAAACAGGGTAGTTATTTGGGTTATGTGGGTCACTTACCATGAATGCTAACATGGTTTCTTTGTACAAGTGCGTGAATTGTCCTCCAAAAACCGATATTGTGGCATACATCATGTCGAGTTGGAGGGATCCTCCAATTTTAGTGCTCCAAGACCTAGATAATAACATTCCATACTTCGAGGGTATATCACCGACAACCACGTCCATTAGAACGCCTTTCGCTGGTATCTATGCAAGATTAATGATTAAATATTTTATCATTCCTATATATTTAACTTTTCTTGAATTGAATGAATATAAATCTCCATAAGGTCTGGTGATTTCAACAATAAGTCTATCCATAATGGCTTTAGGCATTACATTGTGAGAGGCTCCA
Organism: Picea sitchensis; assembly: GCA_010110895.2. Taxonomy (NCBI): domain Eukaryota; kingdom Viridiplantae; phylum Streptophyta; class Pinopsida; order Pinales; family Pinaceae; genus Picea; species Picea sitchensis. Next base: position 244,316 of record SNQJ01S0029384.1, on the reverse strand, counting down.
TAATCTAACATGCAATTATGGAGCAGGTGATCATGCACAGTTAGAGTGATATAGAAAGGGGAAACGGTGTCTTTGGCACCTTTTAAATGTGGGCCGAAAATTATGTTAGGCTTGTCATCTTCTAAATTTATAACATCGTCCTGGCTTTCGTTTTCTGAAAAACTGATTAATTTAGCGATTTGTTTTCTGTAAATTGGATTTTTTGCCAGTTCGACAAGGGGTATAGGGATTTTTATTTTATTTATTTCATTTTCCAGATTAAAACTTCCTATTTTTTTGTCGATCTCTATGGTTTGGGTTTCTAACCCCTTCTTTTCATCTTTCCTTTGTTGTGAGGTTTTTGTTTCAGTTGCAGGAACCTCTAATTTCTGTGTGTTTACGGCTAGTGTATCTATTGACTTTTTCTTGGTAGGTTGTGTGTCAGTGGTCTTAGTTCTTATAGTCTATTTTTCAGCGTTTTTTGAAACTGACTCGTCTGTTTCACCCCTCGGCAAAATATTTTTCACTGGGGGAGTTGTGAGGCTCTTGTTTCTAGGCCTTAGATTGTACTTTTGGTGGATTTTGTCCATTATATCGTTTGTGATTCCCTGATAGGTTGAATCTTCCATAATACTATTGTTCTTGTTATTCTCAGATCTATGTTTTCTAGTTGCATATTTTTCATAATCTTGCCTAGTTAAAAAAGGTTGTAGGCAGTCATCACCAAGATTATTTATGTCTTCTTCTAGTTCCTCAAAATCTTCCACATCTTCTCCTCCTATAAAGTTTTCACTTTTAAAGGGGGTTTGGATTTTTTTATCCTCATTCTTAATTCATCTTGGTGTATTTTGAGGGTTAGGATTCCTTCTGAAATCCTTTCTGGAAAAATGATCATTCTTCTCTTGATCTAGTTCCATTCTTGAGATCTTATTTGACATCTCTTTGATTATTCTCGCCATGTCATCCATTTTGTCTTCCAAAGATCTTCCTGATACAAAGGGTCCCCCTTGTTCACTATATCTTCTAGTTTCTTTGTTTCCAGTCTCAAATTTGGTTTTCATCTTTCTTGATGCCATCATGTTTGATTCAATTTCTACGGCATCATCTTGCATTTTAGTGAGGTCTATTGATATCCTCTCCCTCAATAAGAGGGTGAAATCAGAGTCAAAATCTCCTGCAAAGGTTTCTTTCGCTGTGGGTTGGGAGGGTTTGACCTCAGCTGGAATTTTATTATACAATTTATTGAACCTTTGGGTAAACTCGAGAACTGATTCAGAATTTTTAGAGCCCCAAATTCAGTTAGATAATAGAGATGGTCTTTCCTTTCCCCCCACTGTCTAATAAAAGCATTTTTGAGTTCCTCATATGATGGTATAGATCCTACTACTAGTCCTCGGAACTAGGTTCTTACCTGACCTTCAAAAGTCTAAACCAAGAGTCTCAAGTAGACATCTTCATGTTCGAGTCCGAGGATGTTAGGGAATTGGTCAAATAAATTGATGTGTTCGGCTGTAGTCAGATCACCCTCTCCTATGCATTTGGGCAGATTCTTCATGTATTTTTCAGGTAAATCATGGAGGGGAACTGGGAGGACCAAAGGAGCATATCTGGCAGTCACCATTGCAAATATTTGAGGGAGTGGTACTTGGACGCCTGCTCCTCCTCCTCCAGCACCACCTCCAGCAACGCCTCCTCCAACCGCATCCATTAATGATTTAGAGGTTGATTCTTGGAGACTATAAGGAAGGGTTTCAGGAAATTGGTTATCAAGGGACAGGAAACTTGAGGAAGGGGAACTAGGGAAAAGTGGACTATTTTCTTCAGACTCACAGGGTGAATATAAAGGAGAACTAATAGGAGTCATGTCAAGAAAAATAGGATGGTCGTAGGAGTTATGAGAGATAGGAAAATGAACTTCGTGAAGTGAAGAGGTGTCAATCGAAGTGAGAAGTGAGGCAGGTCTTTTACCTCTATTGGTGAAAGAAACGGTTGGGAAAATCTCAGTTTTAAAATCAGGCAAGACAAAACCAGGCTCAAGGGTTACAATCCTATCAACAGGTAATTCTCCATAAGGAAGTGTGGTATTCGATCCTTCAAATTGACCTCTAGTGTTCGATTCTATAATTTTAGGTTGATAAAACTTATTTGTCGATGATACAACTTGTTTAAGATATCTTCTTAATTTAAAAAAAAAATATTGATCGAGACCAAGCGAAGTTTGTTTGTCGTCTGAGTTTTTCCTGGTGTTCTTTCGTTTTAAATCCGGCTTATTTATCATGGAGTCACCAAGTGAAAGATAAAGGTAGCCTTATAAAGTTTTCAATCTTTTTTCACTATCAAAAAGAGAAAGTGTCAATGTCATTCTTCCCGGGAAAAAATATTCATTTCTTCATTCCCCGACAATGGCACCAAAAAGATGTTTCTCCTGATTTTATACTTTAAGGCTCTAAAGTATACCATTAAGGCATCCAAAAAGATAGAGAAAGTTAAGGATAGAAAATTCACTTATACAAAAAAGGGCTATGGTTGATTTCTTAACTGTCTCTGTCTAGCTTCCTAGTTTTCTTGGATACTAATATCCCTTTCAATTGTTGCCCATGAACGTTCTAACTCAGCCCGGTTATTTGTTTTCTGTAAGATGGTGTTAAATAAATTTTAGGCAATGCTCGTTTGATCTGAGAGTCCAGGATTGATATTGGGTTGTATTGTAACTGGTACAGTCATGAGGGATAAAGACTAAACAGATGAATTCTAGTGTTTTCTTTTAGGGTTTGCTATTTTTGTTTCAAAATATGTAAGAAGAACTCCAAAACCTTGAATTAATAGTATGATGAAACTAAAGGCCATTTTCAATATCTGAGTTAAATTTTGAAAAGGGAATATGCATGAAAGAAAAGAAAACATAAAGCTGTCGAACAAGATGAGGCATCAATTAAAGAGAAATCTCACTTTGTGACAGAAGAAGAAAATAGTTAGGAAAAACTCTTAATGAAGCATATGATATTGAAATCTAAAAAATTTGTAGGTCTTGTACATGCTGATAGCTGATACAGAGGAAAAACTGTAAATGATTAAATTGCAAGAATAATTAATCACCATAGTAGAGGTTGTACTAAATTACAGTTAATCATTCATCAAAGAGATATGTGAAAAATATGAAACAATAGAGAAGCACATAACTCAAACTTGACCAGATATGGAATCTTCAATCTATATTTGCATTAATTCAAAAATATCTTCAAATTCTTCATTACAATGCACCCAGAAAAATCCCTGTTTCAGTCTCCTGAAATTATACTTATACCAGATCACCAATACATTGATGGTTGGTGATTTCCTAACTCCTAGGGGCAAACAATTACAAAAATGAAAACCTCAACCGTTTATATGATTATCTTTTATTTTTGTGTCGTCTCGATAATATAAGAGTTCAAAATGATACTTCATTCTTTTATTGAAGTATCTCCTTCTTTCAACCCAATCCATTCAATACATTTTTCCAAAAAGTGTACAAAATTTTTGGGAGGCTCTGGAAAATACTTCGCTTCGAATAGATAAACTTTTCTCTAAATTTTTGGAAGTCGTTCTTAAATAACCTTACCAGCAAACTTAATTGATTGCAATTTTGAGTTTGGCTTCACCAGCCACCTGTCTATTAGGGTAACATTAATTTCCTTTAATTGTGAAATTTCCATTTGAATTTCGTTCAAACCCTCTTTGAAATTCAACTGGTGTCTTACAATGTTTATCTGTCCTAATTGCCCAGTGCAATTATCTCTTCCAATACCTAATGATCCCTTGTCCACCAAATAAAATATTTCTTGGCAATCATCTTTGATTTCCTTGGTTATTCTCTTGTTTTCTGCTATATTGGCCTCCCATACTTTGAGCAGAATATCGCCTTTGATATTCTCTGTGACAGATAACTTTGGATTTTTCGATACCTCTTCAATTTATGAACATTCAACTGCCCTTTAGAAAGTGGCCCTTGTTGCTTTAGGTTCTTTTTCTTTAAAAATAATATTGTCAAAAGCATTTCTTACTTCTTGAAAATAATTATGAATAATCTCTACTTTGGAGTTTAATCTATGTTGCTCAACTTCTATCTTCGTATGTATTTCCAGTGACTGGTCCTGTAAAACTTTCAAATCTATAACCTGGTCTTTCATTGAATTCAATTTAGCCTGTAGTTGTCTTACCAATTCTTCTTGCCGAATAACCTGTATTGGCTAGTCTGTATCTTCTTGTTCATCTTGTCTAGACTTGACTTAAGTGATTGAATTTCCTATTTGTCAATAGCCCTGGCTTGATCCAGACCTTTATTTATTTCTTCTCTGACATTTTTCTCAGTATATTTTAGTTGGTTTTGCAACTGGACTATCATGTGGTTACTCTGTTTCAACCTTGTTCTCATATTGTCAACAGTGAATAGATTTGTTGTTGCCAGAGCTCCCATGGAGCCCACTACCTTTGTAGTGAAATCTTCATCTTCCAAGTTCTTCCCATCCACCATCACCCTGTGTTTCCTTTCCATACCAATTTCTCTCATATACATCTCCTGCTTTAATACAACCTTCCTCTTTTTACTAAAAAAATAATGAGAGGGAGGTATTTCTTCTCTAGATACAGGGGCGAGGTCACTAGCATATATGAATCCTATCTGAGGGAGCCCAAAAGTAGACTATAAAGGGGTCAAGGAACCAATGGGATTACCCAACTCTGTGGATTTTATTTCCCCTGTTGACTTGGGGGTAATCAACATGAACAGTAGATGATGAAGGGGGAGTAGATTGACTGGACTAGGGAGGTGATCAGACCTTCTTTTTGTTTCTGCTCATGGACTCTCCGTCTCTAGGAATTCTTTGTTTTGTGAAGATCCTTCAGCCCCCTATGGATTTTCCTCAGTGTCTTCTTTATCCTGCGCTTTCTGTCTGAAACCTAAGGGAGTGTTTTCTTGTTCTGGAGTAAGGTTTGTTGCTTCTTTGTGTAATAACTTAGGAAAACCACTTTGTCTATGTCTCTGAAAGGTTAGAAAACTAGTTTTCAAGTCGAATGATAATGTATGTAGCATGTCTAACACCTCTTCATAGGATTTGGCCCCTTTGAAAATGTCATCGCGAGGGGATTCCTCATGTTCATATGCTTTCATGCCACAATGATCCATGTGATTTCACACTGTTTGATAAGGGTTGTGTTTTCTGTGTTCGATATCCACCAACTTGACCTCCTCTAGAGCTACAACTTCAACCTTGGAATGACCCAATTTGAGTAGCGAAAACCTCCCAATCTGTATGGGAAAGACAGGCCAAAACTTCTTCTGAGTTGTCTTCAGTTCTATCCCAATGTCGCACGTTATTATCTGATGAGCTACCTCCCTGCACACCAGTTTGTTAGGGAGGAATTTTGGAAGTGCATGAGGAGGGATCAAACATCCAAAAACCCTGATATAGGAGAAATTTTCCTCAATAAATCAATCGGCAACCGTCTTGAGGTTTCCTGTGACCGACTCTGAAATACGGGGTGGTGCACAGCCATACAGCTTCTGATGAATTGATATCACCACAAAATGACAAATTTCGTAAAAAGAATCCTTAGCATTTTTTTCCCATAGCTTAGAATGATATTCATGAATAGGTTCAGTGTAGGTTGGGTTCCAACTCCAATTCATCAAAGGGAAAGAAGTCGTGAAACATATAGCATCCATAATGTATGCGGACATGTAGAAGGTCATTGGTCGGCCACTGGATCTCACAGTTTGATACTCTATAACCTCCTTAGCTAGGTTATCTGATAGAATATTGTTCCCATTGAAGCTATAGCCTTCAACTGCTTCATGTAAAAGGGGCACCCGATCTGCAGGGAAATGGGTAGGACTTTTCTTCCCGAAAAGTCTACGTAGCATCATAGCCACATAGACCATGTACTCATTCAATGAGGTTGTAGCATAAACGTTATGGGTATCGGCCCTAGATTTTGTTGGGTGTCTCCATTAGTATTTGATTATGCCAGGGTATGTTTGATCTGCCTATGTGCATTCTTTCCTTTAAAATTCACTTACAAACTCTTTATTATAAATGTACTTAGAATTGGAAGACAGTTTGTACATTACTTGTATATGCTCTGGTCTGAAAGAGTCGACGACGACCCCTCTATTGTCAAAAATTCTTCTCATCTGCACATCTGTCCTCTCTAAAGCCCAACTGATCATATCGTTGTATGTAATGAATCATGGGAGCGTAGCTACTTTGTGAAGTTCGGACTCTTCTATGTCTTGGAGTTTGTTTTCAGAATCATCGAGAAAATTCTTGATTTCGTAATCCAAGGTTTCGAAAATTTTCCTTGAGGATTTGATGGAATCAATGGCATGCGGTGTAGTATCAAATATGACATCTCCTTCCGGGCTCGATCTTTCAGTTGCTTCTTCACTTTTCTTAGGTGCCTTTCTAGGTGCCATAATGTTCGCGCTAGACTAAAAACCTGTTTGCAGAAAAAAAATATATAAGCCCAAATAAATGCAACTCACTCCTGATTGTAAAAAACAAGAATGAAATTCGAACTACAGAACGTTTATTAACCTTTATCCTGTCTTACAATGAGCATACTGACACAGGCAATAAGGAATTAATGTTTTAATGAGGAAGATACACATGGAGATACACCTTCATGTCAAAAATATCTCCATTTTTCCGTTATTAATACTGTTGCATATCGACGATTCAAACTAGAGTTTCGAAAGAATTGTTTTCAACAAATCCTGAAATATGAAACATGAAAAGTAGCTTAGTCATTATTAATATCGTTTTAAACTAACTTAATTTAGTTTTAGACTTTGTTAAAAAATCGCGATTTCGCATTTCATAATTTCGGGGATCCTGTACCCAAGAGGTATGTCATAAGAAAACCCTGAATCGTGAAATCGCGATGGGAATAATTTAGGCGCTAATCACTTGTACTGATACTTTAATTAATCGATATTAGTAACTAATTTCTTGTTTTCAGAAAAATGGGGATCGAGCTTTCGAGGGTCGACATTTTGAAATCACTTTGATACAAGAAAACCCGAATCATGAAAGATTAATGAATTGTTGATTATGTTTAAGAGTTTAAATAATCACGACTAAAGGGTACTTAGTGAAACGCGTGTTAAGACTTATACCACTCAATTTTTCTTTTTCATTTTTTTTAATCTAAATCCTTTTTTAGGATTTCGACACTAGGACTCTGGAGTTGTTAACTAAAAATCATACCTCGTGAAAAGTCGAATCCCGAAACCTAAAAAAAAAAAAATGAAAGACTTTTGACTCTTTTTTAAGACTAAGGGTGGCTCCATGACTAGGAAAAAACGAAGTTTCAGGTTTAAAGGGTAAAAAATTAAACTTTGTGTCAACAATGTGCTTGAAAAAAAAAATCACAACTTATTTAGCGTTTCAATGCATTTTCATCATAATGAAGATAACATACTTGGAGAATCGATCCACCACAACCAAAATTCCATTGTATCCTTGCACCATCGGAATCTATGTGATTAAGTCCATTGAAACACTCATCCACGGTCTCTCTGGAATCGGTAAATTTTGTAACATACCTATTCTTGTTCTAGTGTTTGTATTATCTTTCTAACTTATAAGGAAAATATGAACGTACTCCTCCACATCATGCTTCATATGCTCCCAAAAGTATCCTCTCTCCAACAACACAATCATTCTTCGTTGTCCTGGGTGGCCAGCCTAGGGTGATTCATGACACTCCTTCATGATTTCCCTCCTGAGATTGGATGACTTAGGGACATATATGTGTTCCCCAAAAGTACAATAGTATGTTGCATAGCCAAGACTTCCGCAATTTTCCCTCCACCTGTTTCATGATTTTCTTTGATGTGTGATCATGCTTTAACCCTTACTTGATATGTTCATGCAACTCTTCTAAGAAATGAATCTGACTTCCCCCTGATGTAGGTAACTCATCTTCCTCCTCTAGAACAACGAGTTGTGCCTTTCTACTCAAGAAATTTGTGGTACCATTTATCCTTCCCAACATGTGATCAATGGTCATGTCAAATTTTGTGAGCAAGTTCTGCCACCTTTCCTGCTTGGGTGACAACTTCGATTGTGTCGTGAAGTAACTTTTTTCAATGTTTTCTATCTTCATGACAAACAAATTTCCCAAAAAGTAGTGTCTCCAAGTATGCAAACAATGTAATATTGTAGTCATCTCCTTCTCATGAACGGTATATCTCCATTCGCGATCTTGGAGTTTTCTACTATCAAAGGAAACCACATGTCTCTCCTACGTTAAAACCTCTCCAATGGAAAAGTATGATGCATATGTCTGCACTTCAAATGATTGTGCAAAGTCTAGCAGATTCAACACAGGATCAGTGCCAATTTTGCATTTTATCTCTTGAAACGTACATTTTCTCCTCTCTGTCCAATTCCATGCCTTCTCCTTTTTCAGCAAGTCATTCAGCGGTGCAGCAATCTTGGAGTATCCCTCTACGAACTTGTGATAGTAATTGGCTAGTCCAAGGAAGACTTTCATGTCATGAACTTTATGTGGCTATTCCCAATATTTTTTTTCCTTGACCATCACAAGGTCCATGTGATTGCATCCTTGGCCAATCCAATGCCCCAATAATGGTATCTTAGTCTTCCCAAAAAAACACTTGGACTTCTTCAAGACTAGTTGATTTTGTCACAGTGCCTCAAATACATGTTCCAAATGCTTCTTGTGCTCCTCCATAATTTTGTTGTACACTACAATGTCATCCAAATACACCACAACTAACTTGTCCAAACTCATCCATAACACATCATTCATCAAGGTGCAAAAAGTTGCAGGGTCATTGTACAACCCAAAAGGAATCACTAGGAACTCATAGCTCCCATACCTCATCACCATGGTTTTCTTCGCCGCATCTCCTTTTTCAATTCACACCTGATAACATTCATGTCAAAAATCAAGATTCGTAAAGACCTTGGTCTTGGCCAACTTGTCAAAGAAATCAGTAGCTAAAGGAAATAGGTATTAGTTCTTCACAGTTTGTTTGTTCAACACTCAGTATTCCAAACACATCCTTAGCTTTGAAGTGTCCTTCTTCTTTTGAAATAGAATAGGGGCACCATATGGGGACCTGGATGAAAAAATGAAGCTAGCATCAATCAAATCTAGCATTTTCAACTTCAACTCTTCCAACTCAGGTCCAGACAATCGGTAAGGAGCTCTTGTTAGTGGTTGCAACCCATTCTCTATCTCTATATTGTGATCAACAATGTGTCGCAGTGGGAGTACTTTCAAAAATTCATCTGACATTCTATCCCCAATCGTAACTTAAGATGAGGGGAAGCACCCCAAAATAGGAGTGAGTTTTGTGATGTATTGTTTAAAAATGGGATCCTCACTAGGTGGCTACAGTGGTCGTAACTTAAGATGAGCCCTTAGGTCCTTTGTAGTTGGAATATAGAACATACAACATTGTTTGTTCATTGATAAGGGGTAGTGCCTTGAAACGGGCATGAGTTCCATGATGTATTGCTTAAAAAGGGGACCTTCACTGGATGGATACAATAGTTGTAACTTAATATGATTCCTTAGACCCTTTGTAGTTGGCATACAAAACGTACAACATTGTATGGCCATTGATGAGGAGTAGTGCCCTAAAATAGGGGTGAGTTATGTCATGTATTATTTAAAAAATGTACTTTCACTGGGTGGCTACAACATCCATAACTTAAGATGATCCCTTAGGCCTTTTGTAGTTGGCATACAAAACATGTACCATTGTTTGGCCACTGACGAGGGGTAGCACCCTGAAACAAGTGTGAGTTATGCAATGTATTATTTAAAAATGGGACATGCACTGGGTGGCTACAACAACCATAACTTAGGATGAGCCCTTAGGCCCTTTGTAGTTGGCATACAAAATGTACAACATTGTTTGTCCATTGATGAGGGGTAGCACCCCAAAACTAGCGTGAGTTTTGTTGGGTCAATCAATTGTCATTAATAAACCCCTTTTACTTGTCAATCTAGTTCGTAAAATTGTGATTTGTATACATAGTATGTGCTAGTAAAATGTGGAATTTTGAACTATTATATCTTCTCATAGAAAAAGTAAACTACACTGCAATCCAATCATTCACAAAAACACAAAGAAACCATCATAAAAATCCTTCTGAACAACTTCCCTTTGTACATAGGACTGATATCAAGTATGAGCAGAATTTTATAACCCCATATGTCATGCATGAATCTTTGATCTATGTATGCACATGTCCTTGATATGTTCTCATCCTAATTTCAGTCAATTGATGTTTAAATTAAACAATCAAAAGGCAGAGTCCAGTGACTAATTCACTTGTTCAAATCCCCTTCTACAGTTCAGAGTGCAATATTTCACTTATTAACTCAATTGTGCATGCTACCATATGTAAGGTTAGATTTGAATCAAAGTAGAATCCTAGCTACTATCCAAAAATTGGAAATGGAGTACTAAAATATGACCACAATTTTTACTTACAACCTTTCCTTCTAATCAGTCAGCTTCAAGAAAAGATCAAGTTACTATTCATGGCTACTGATCCAAAGTTGGATTTATCACTTCAAGGATAAAACTTATGAGAAATAAATATTAACACTTGAATTCACCATTAATACACTCAATGTACTAAATGTATGGTGGCACTGAACTCTTGTATCCAGGTAATTTTCCTACATACAGATGTGACTCAGTTGTCATACATTGCATTGTATTAACGAGTTGTTTGAAACACCAATGAAAAACTTTAAAGAAAAAATTTCAATCCCTTGGTGTCAATTCTCACAAAGAAGGTTCAGTACATTTCTTTACCTCATGGTTTTTATGTCTTTCTATTAGTGATTGAATCGATTCTTTGCAGAATTATGCAATTGTGACCTCAATCCAAACTCTGTAAATTGCGTGAATTGGATAACTAACTACAACTATAATAGAACAACAAATCATGAATATTTCAAATACTTGTCCCTCGGAAAATTTAAACATGGTTATTGGTTATCTCTGGAGGTGAAATGAACTACCAATCTTATCATTCCCACTACTATAAGTTGTAAACACAAAGGGAAATAATTAAATCTATGAATTGTTCTACGGGTCAGAAGCTAATTGTAGTTATTAAATTGTTGATGAAACATAAGAAATACAAAACTAACTATTATTGTATAAACTTTGACATATAAACTAGTCTAGCAATAATACAAGATGAGATTTGCATCCTGAATTGGTGGGCCCTTGCCAACTAGTAGAAAGCTCTTAAAAACTTACAAGAGAACACCAATGATCATATCTGGAATTTTATATTCAAGAACAAAGTACTCAAGCTACATCATGTGTCTCAATCCATAAATCATGTTGCAAATGAAAATGGATAGCAAATCGTGATGATCTCCCAGTTTCAATTAGACATTACCGTAAGTTTTTCATTTCAATACATTACATAGCAGATTCTTATATAGGAAGGTCTCTATACACATAGATGAGGGTGATCCTTCAATGGTGCATACTAGAGTTTCAATAATAGTCATGATCTCAATGAATTGAACTACCACTGATTTGATAGAACCATATAGACATACTTAGTAATTACAAGAATGAACCAAATCATATCTTGATGTCACATGTTATTTGTGGAGCCTCCCATAACCAAAGTTATGAATTGTAGTTTGTTGAATATCTTGAAAATAGGTCGCACATAAATATGGACAAACCCATATTAGGAAACCCTATATCTCTCCCTAACCATGCCATATTTCAAGAATCCTATCGTGGGTGACCTAATTGAGACCATCCTGCACAAAACCCATGTTCTATATTTCTCGTATTCTTCTTCATTTGCCAAAAAATGTTCCTAAAAGTTGATTGTTTCTAATTCAGCATGTATTTTACTAAGAAACCCTTGGTCATGGCCAGATGTCATCATGTGCAACCTGGGCACAAACCAAGGGACACACACCATGTTGGGGACCAAATCTACAAAACCCATGTGCTCATTTTCCTCCTGGGTGCATACATATAGGAAAACGTCCAAACTCAGGTACCAGAACTACACTCTAGGTACAGGTACTGAACTAGACAATTTCATCATTAGTAAATATTATCTTAAAACCTCATTTAATTCATGAAGAACTAAGGAAATATAGAAAAATAAACAACCATCACATTTGAATGTGTGTTGATGGGTTTAAGCTTGAAATCATGAAACGATAGTCAAGTTCATATGTAAAGAAAGGATATGGATGGGAAAAGAAGGCATTAAAATGTGACAAAACAGGAGGCCAACAAGTTCTACAATGTATTATTTAAAAAGGGGACCTATACTGGGTGGCTACAACATCCATAACTTAAGATGATCTCTTAGGACCTTTGCAGTTGGCATACAAAATGTATAGCACTGTTTGGCCACTAATGAGGGGTAGCGCCCCAAAACAGACGTGAGTTTTGTGATTTATTATTTAAAAGGGGGACCTGCACTAGGTGGCTAGAGCAGTCGTAACTTAATATGAACTATTAGGCCCTTTGCAGTTGGCATACAAAACATACAATGCTACATAGCCGCTAATGAGGGGTAGCACCCCGAAACAAGTGTGAATTTTGTGATGTATTATTTAAAAAGAGGAAATGCATTGGGTGGCTACAATAGTCGTAACTCAATATGATCCCTTAGGGCCTTTGTAGTTGTCATACAAAATGTACAGCATTGTCTAGCCATTGGTGAGGTGTAGTGCCTAGAAACAAGCATGATCTTTGTGATGTATTATTTAAAAATAGGACCTACATTGGGTGGGTATAGCAGTCGTAACTTAAGATGAGCCTTTAGGCCCTTTGTAGTTGGTATATAGAACTTACAGAATTGTCTCTCCATTGATGAGGGGTAGTGCCCCAAAATAGGTGTGAGTTTTGCAATGTATTATTTTAAAAGGGGACCTACATTGGGTGGATACAACAGTCATAACTTAAGGTGAGCCCTTAGGCCCTTTGTAGTTGGTATAAAAAATGTACAGCACTATCTGGCCACTAATGAAGGGTAGTGCCTTGAAACAAGCATGAGTTATGTGGTGTATTATTTAAAAAGGGCACCTGCACTGGGTGGCTATAGAGGTCGTAACTTAAGATAATCCATTAGGCCCTTTGTAGTTGGCATACATAACGTATATCATTTTCTGGACACTAATGAGGGGTAGCACCCCAAAATAGGCATGAGTTATGTGATGTAATATTTAAAAAGGAGACCTGCACTAGGTGGCTATAGCATTTGTAAATTAAGATGATCTCTTAATCCCTTTGCAGTTGGCATACAGAACATACATCATTGTCTGGACACTGATGAGGGATAGCACCCTAAAGAAAGCATGAGTTCTGCAATTTATTGTTTAAAAAGGGGACCTACACTGGGTGGCTACAACAACTGTAACTTAATATGAGCCCTTAGGCCCTTTGAATTTGGTATGAAGAACGTACAATGTTGTATGTTGTCTACAAAGGGCCTAATAAATCATCTTGAGTTATGTCTTTTGTAGCCACCCAATGCAAGACCCCCTTTTTGAATAATACATTGCAGAACTCATGCATGTTTTGGGGTGCTACCACTCATTAGTGGACATACGGTGTTGTATGTTTTGTATTCCAACTGCAAAGGGTCTAAGAAATCATCTTAAGTTACGATTGTTGTATCCACCCAATGCAGGACCTCTTTTTTAAATAATACATCGCAAAACTCATGCTTGTTTTGGGGCACTACCCCTCATCAATTGTCAGACAATGTTGTACATTTTGTATGTCAACTACAAAGGGACTAAGAAATCATCTTAAGTTATGGCTATTATAGCCACCAAGTGTAGGACCCCTTTTTTGAATAATACGTCATAGAACTCACACATGTTTTCGGGTGCTACCCCTCATCAATGGCCAGGCATAACATGTTTTGTATGCCAACTGCAAAGGGCCTAAGGAAACATCTTAGATTACGTATTGTGTAGACACTCAGTGCAGGACCCCTTTTTTTAATAGTACATTGCAGAACTCACGACTGTTTCGAGGCACTACCCCTCATCAGTGGCCATATAATGTTGTACAATTTGTATGCCAACTGTAAAGGGCTTAAGAAATAATATTAATTTATGATTGATGTAGCCACCCATTGCAGGACCTCTTTTTCGAATAATACATTGCAGAAATCACACCTATTTCGAGGTGTTACTCCTCATCAGTGGCTAGACAGTGTTGTATGCTCTATATGTCAATTGAAAAGGACCTAAGAAATCATATTAAGTTATAGTTGTTGTATCCATTCAGTGCAAGACCCCTTTTTTGAATAATGCATCGGAGAACTCACGCCTATTTCAGGGTGCTACCCCTCATCAGTGGCCAGACATTGTTATATGTTCTATATGCCAACTACAAAGGGCCTAAGAAATCATCTTAAATTACAGTTGTTGTAGCCACCCAATGCAGGTCCCCCTTTATGGGTCCCCTTTTTAAATAATACATTGCTTAACTCTCGCATGTTTTAGGGTGCTACCCCTCAACAGTGGCCAGACAGTTTTGTACATTCTGTATATCACTATAAAGGGCCTAAGAGCTCATATTAAGTTGCGGTTGTTGTATCCACCCAGTGCATGTCCCATTTTATGGATCCCCTTTTTAAATAATACATTGCAGAAGTCACGCATGTTTCAGGGCACTACCCCTCATCAATGGATAGACAGTGGTGTATGTTTTGTATGTCACTACAAAGGGTATAAGGGCTCATCTTAATTCAATGTTGTTGTAGCCACCCAAAGAAGGTCCATTTTTATGGGTCCCCTTTTTAAATAATGCATTGCATAACTCATGCATGTTAGAAAAACAGGGTCGTGGAGCAATAAAATAAAACAAATGCGGAAACAAAACACAGGATATACACAATACAAGAGAGACACATATTTACGTGGTTCACCCAGTGTGGGCTACGTCCACCAGAGAAATTGCCAGGTCATTTCTTTATTATTATCCAGCAAAATGAAGGGATACAACCTACAGCAAAACCCATTGTAACTTCCTCTTCTTTCTCTCACAGTCTCCTCTATCAGAATACAATACTCGCCAACATACTTAGCCACAATACATTTCCCTCATAAAAGAGGGTTGCCTTCTAGGGAAAAAAACCCTAACATAATCTCTATCGTTAGATCTGGGACCTTATAATGAACGGTCCAGATTTACAATGAAATTACAATATACTTTTACAAGGCAATTTTTTGCTTTGAGGGCTTCGCCCCAGAACCCCCGCTGGGGGCCCGCTTGCCCCCAGCTGGGGGGATAGCCCCCCTGGACCCCGCAGAGGGGTACCCCCCCTCTGCACTCCCCTGCATGGAAGAGTGTACATACTTCTAGGGTGTAAATACTTCATGGGGTATAAACATGGCTAAAAGTAAAAAACCTCTAAATCAGGAAGATAATCAGGCTCCACAACCAACAATCTCCCACTTGGAGACTGATCTCAACAACTCCACCGCTACTGTATATGATGGACTCTGAACCTTCTTGGACTTGGAAAATTTCTCATCTTCATCTTCATTCTTGAAGACCAACTGAAACTGAGCAAGAACTCAGTTTCTCCTTGGTTACTCCCTTTGTTAACATGTCTGTAGGATTCTGGCTAGTGTGTATCTTTTCCAGCTTCAATTGTCCATCTTCCAAGACGGATCGTATGAAGTGGTACCTCAAATGTATATGCTTAGTATTTGAATGGAAGGCTGAGTTCTTTGCAAGGTGAATGGCACTCTGACTATCACAGTACAACCTGTTGTTCTCCTGCTTCTTTCCCAATTCCTCCATAAACCTTTGTAACCAAATCATCTCTTTACTAGCCTGCATTAGCGACAACATACTCGCCTATGTTGTGAAATACCAATAACCTTTTAGGTTCGAAATCCAACTTTTCATTGTTCCACCTATAGTAAACACATGCCATGTGGTGCTCCTCCTACTTGTCTTTATCACATACATATATGAATCAACATATCACAATGAAAAATTTTTGACCTCTCAAAACATAATGCATGTGTAGTAAGTACCTCTCAAATACCTAAGAATCCCTTTCTTGCCTCCCAATGTTCTTTACACGGATTGTTCATATACATGCTCAAAAATCCCAATGCATGTGCAATATATGGTCTTACACAAACCATTGCATACATCAAGTACATACCTTACAATGAATATAGGACCACGGACATGTATTCTATCTCCTCTTTGTTGTCTTAGGTTTGTTCCTTGAATTAATTTGAAATGGTTGGCCCAATGTGTACTGCTAAGCGGAACATTACGCATTCTAAACCTCTCAACACCTTCATTGCACTCACCTTGAGACAATGTCGGGTTGTGATTTTTCCTGTCTCTTTATTCTCATACCAAGGATTTACTTGCGGAGCACTTAAAAATCCTTCATTGCAAATGAATGGCTAATTTCTTCTTGATCACATTTATATCCACACTGTATTAGACCACTGCAAGCATGTCATCTACATACAATAGCAAGATAATATAGCTTCTATTAGCGGATATTAAAAAATTGGCCCTTGTCCAAAATGTTATGGTTCTTGCATATGGACAGATTGGTTCAGGCGTGAGAGAACAAGATATCTTATTGTATGTGATAATATTCTGGCTCAGCTGCACACAAAGCATCCAGAATAATGTGACAAAGTTGGTGGGCTTGTAGTATTTCATATTGATGATTTAGGAGCTTTGGCACCATTATGGCTTTCAAAGATTGAAGAAGTGCTATTCAAAGATGAAGAAAATGGTTTGTCTCCTATCAGGACATCTAATTTTGAGGGAACACTCCAAGAGGAATCCATGTCAGAGTGGCTGGACTGCACACCTGCGTTTAGGAAAAGCTTTTTATCTGGTTATCTTGAAACTGATAGTAAGGAAAGCAGGGATGTTGTAAATGCATGTGAACATGGAGGGATCTCAGGACGAGGTGATGTCTAAGGGATGTTGTAAATGCATGTGAACATGGAGGGATCTCAGGACGAGGTGATGTCTAATTTTTATGGTTAGTGTTGTGCCACATCACAGATACACACTAAACTCTGACTCATCATTCTTTTCCTGTTTCAAAGATGGAAATATCGAGAGGAAAGATTTTGAAGCATTTGAGATTTCAGCCAAATTTGAATCCGATATTACCTCTCAAGCAACATGTTCCAAAAAAAGTCCAGTAAAACAGTACCTTCTAAAAAATTTATTGGCAGTAAATTGAAGAGTGATGTACGAGCTGATAAAGCAAGCGCAATGAAGAGAGAGACTATTGTACGGAGTTCTTACTTCTGTTCCAAGACAACAGACAACGTTGATTTAAAAAATGTAGAAATAGAATTTATTCCTCGTAGAGAGGAGGTGTCTCACACAACATGGGATGTGGACATGGGTCATAACACAATCAAAGGGAACTGTTCCAGTGAGCAGGCATTAGATGGTGTGAAGGTGAGCACAAGAGAACAGCATAACAATGACACTCGAAAAGCAAGTGATAGAAATCCTGGACACATGGGAGGAGGGTAATATTATCCATTTGAAGGACGAAGCTGCCAAGATAACATTACGAGTTTTGCGTGTATGGGCAAGGACTTTGTGTGCGATTCCTACATCACGACTTGTTGTGAAGTGTAAGCCATTTTACAGTGAAGTATGCAGGCAGATCGTTGTCATGCCTATCCATATAACAATTCCCATCTGCTCCCACGAACAAGGAACATCAACCAGAATATACGAAGCATTTTCATGCCAGTGTTCCAGTCTGTCTGGAAAATGTGGGCAAAATTTTAATAATCAAAGTTATGATACAACCTGCCCATGGTTTTTGGCGCATAATTTGCACTCAACTTAGAACAGAACAACAAGGGGATCTTGTTACAGCTTTTTGGTGATGATTGTAAAGGTGATTAGTATGGTTATGATGCCTCGGACTGATAGGAGCAATGTACAGAAATGCATCTGGGTTCTTCTTGAATTTATGCATGACAGAGCCATTGGAACTAGCATAATATAGTTTGAAAGCCCTATAGATGATTAAATACACCACCCTTTCTCTCATACATCTCGGATGCAATATGAACTCAAAAGGACCCTGAGCATTCATGAGCTGGATAATGACAGAACTCTCATGCTTTATTTTGATGGTTTCCTTATGTCTGAAGTTGGAAATTATTGTGATAAAGGCATGGACGTGTCTAATAGTAGTGCCGCCAATGTTCTGGAGGCTAAATTTGAGCGATCTCCTGACGTCAAAATATGCTGAGAATTCCCATTGAATGTAGAAACTCATAAAACCTATGTTTTTTACTTTGATCGACCTCTGATTTATGATGATGGTGGGAATATTGTGCCAGAGATTGAGTAACAGTAGGCTCTTGCATAGGAGAAATCCCGCAGGATTCGCCGTTTGGCAGCTTCAAAGATTCCTCCTGGCGGCATCGACAGTAATAATATCCGTGAAAATCAAAACGGTAGTGTGACCGTTGGCTACAGTCTGAGGCGCGACAGAGTTCCCGGCGAGGTTCGAGCGACAGAATGGGTCAGAAACAGTCGCGATATCTCTGTGAAAACAGTGCCCGTTTTTAATTGACCTGCTCAGGATTTCCTTATTCCGCGGACTATGACTTCGAAGGATTTGAAACCCACGCTCTCTCGGATCTATCCATGGCAACAGGTGGCATTGAGAAACTCCGAAATGCTTGACCCTCAAGTAGAGAATAAACTCTACAATCAACTGAAATTGAGTTACCACGCTCTGTGCACCCCGCAACTTTTAGCTTGGTAGCTTTGCTTTCTCTGCGTCAGATTTTTCAAGGAGAATGAGGGAGAGCGTTCTCTGTTCGTCGCTATGCTGGTGAAGTTGTCTATGATGCTAATAGATTTTTGGAGAAAAATAGAGATTTGCTGCATTCTGATTTGCTCCAAGTATTATCTACAAGCTATTATGAGCTTCCACGGCTGTTTGCATCTAATATAACTAAAGAAGCTCAGGATTTGACAAGTCCCCTATGGAGGACAAATGTGTAAAATATATTGTACCCTCAACAGTATAACCGTACACTGCCAGCTGTACTGGACAGTTGTACTTTCTATTTCTGTCTTGCTTTGAGCATATATAAGCTCAGCTATTTCCTATTGTTAGGAGAACTTCAGAACTCTTCAGAACTCTTTTGTACTTCTTCATACATTTGAATATACTATTCTTTTCTCTCTGCATTTCTCTTTGCTCCACAATTTATCATGGTATCAGAGCTACAGCAGTAAGCCTCTTCACACAGTCGGGAGAGCAACTCGATCC
>SNQJ01S0029384.1:209819-224972 GCA_010110895.2 Picea sitchensis | reverse complement strand
TATATCAAGGGTGTCATTTTGTAAGAAAGCCAAGATTCGAAACTAGCGGTATTTGGAAGGAGACACCCCAAAAAATACATCCACATTAAGGGTCGATGTGGCCAAGGCTAGGTGCAATCTCAGGTGTTTTTGACAACTTAGATTCCCCGGGGTCGTAGTTTCTTATACCATGAACTAGTCCCACATGGAACAGACGCGCTAGAAGACAAAACAAAATGCATTCAAATCACCGTTCTTTCTATGTTAATATTCTTCTTGGAATGTTATCCACATAATTATTTGTTTTCCTACATCATTGTTACCCTTCATGCTAGAACTCTTTCTTTTTCCCATCCTTGTCTTATTGACAAGAGCCAAGTTCTCATCGCTACTTCCCTGCTTACTACTCTTGTGTCCTCTCGAGTCTCTTCCTAGATGCAATCATCTAAAATCATCTACCAATATGGGACATGCTACCAACCACAGACTCCCATGACAAATGTTTCCCAAAAATTGGGAATACCATTCATTGCCACATTCACAGGATCTACGTCCTTTTTTTATCCCCTACGACTGCAAGTTGATCTTTCACTTGTGTGATCCTCAATAAATGGTTGGTAACATTGTCCTATCTATACATCTACACCGATATGAGTATATTTCTTAAGATGTTGATGCCATCCCTTAGATGTGATAAACTACCTTGGAAATAACCCGCTATTGAAACATCCCATGTACTAAATTGTACGAAATTGTACACGCCTATACCTAATGAAACCTGTGTATGTATGCGACTTCCCTTATTGAAACGTGCATATGTAGTCTTCTATTCCTACTACAACCCACTTATATGTGATTTTCTCCAAACAAACCCACATATGTATGTGTATGTTCCTTGTGCAACCTACGTACAACTATGTAAAATTGCAAAACCCTAGTTCTTCTCTCAAGGAGTCCCCGTGATCTTGAAAACCAACTAATAATCCATGAAGTCAATATTGAGTTATGTTAGTGTCAATTGTTTTGTTATCTCCAAGGTGTCCAATAATGGTGGAAAATAAGGTCGAAGGAGGTCCACATTGAATATTGGGTGCAAGCCAAGTAATGGGAAGGTTGAGCTCAAAATAATTGTCACCCACAGCCTTGGTGATGGTGTAGGGTTTATAACAGATTGGATGAATCTTCTGATGAGACAATGTAAGGTGTTCTTTCTACAAGTGCAACCAAACTTTGTCTCCCACCTGAAACTGGTGTGACACCCGGTGTTGATCATGAATTAGAATTATGTAAAATATCCTGAACTTGTTGGTGGATGCGTTGGATCCGCTCAATGAACTGGGTGGATTTGTCAATTCCAGTTGAAGAATGCAATGAGTCTTCCTGGGTGGCCACAAGTGGTAGTGCAACATCCATGGGACCCAATGGTTGAAATCTCAACCCCACCTGAAAGGGGTTATGGTCGGTTGAGCTATGTATGGATCTATTGTAGTTGTGTTGAGCATAGGGAAGACTCTCATCCCATGTGCGGGGGTTCTTGGAATTGTACATGCGCAGGATGTGCATGATCATCCAGTTGAGGACCTCAGTTTGGCCATTCATCTTGGGGTGGAATGCAGTGGAATTGGTGAGCTTGGTGTCCAACAGTGACCAGAGGCTCAACCAAAATGTGTTGAGAAACCAGTTGTCCTGATTTGAGATAATGGTTTATGGGATCCCAAAGTGGACCCACACTCGTTCAAAGAAGATCTTAGTAGTAGCCTCCATTATGGTTCTCTTCTTGCAGGCAACCAGAATCACCATCTTGTAAAAGAGATCAACAACCACAAAAACACAATCATTCCCCCGCTTGGTGGAAGGAATGCCCAACCTATATTCCATTGAGATGGATTCCCAGGGCCTATTAGGACTAGGCAAAGGAGTGTACAGGCCTTTTTTCTTAATGGTTGGTTTGGAAATAGAGCAGGCAGTGCAAGGCTGAATATACTTGTTGACATCATGTCCAACTTTCGGCCAGTAGAAATGTCGTTGCAATACTTCCACTGTCTTTTCCATGTTGAAGTGTCGTTCCCCCCAACTATAGTGGGATTCCCAAATCAGGTTTGGTTGCTCACTTGATGGAACACATATATGGCCCAGATGGCACAACATCCTACCCTGAAGATGGAAATTGGTGACAGTTGTGTTTGCGCCCAACATATGGTATGTGTTGGCAAAGTCAGGATCTGTCTCATAGAGGTGGGGGCATCTGAAGGTCTCATGGCTGCAATAATAGAGAAATGTGGTGAGAATCGCGACTGGAGGTCGTCTGAGGAAATCATCGACTCAGTTGGTACTTCATGTTTTATACTTGATGTTGAGGTGGAACTGCTGCAAGTATGTGGACCAATTATGATGGAGGTCATTCTGAAATTTACCTTGTGTCTACATGAACTGCAACAACTTATGATCAGTGTGGATGATTGTCTCCTTCCTGAGAATGTAATGCCTCCACTGGCAGCAGGATTTCACAATGGAGTACATTTCTTTGTCATAAGTAGGGTATTTACGGATGACATCTAATAGTGTCTCACTATGATAGGCCACGGGGTGGCCATTTTGAGTGATGAATGTGCCCACAACATATTATGAAGCATCTGTCTCGATCTCAAAATATTGTTGCAGGTAAGGTAATGAAATCACTAGGGAGGATCACAATTGTTGCTTCAGATCATCAAATACTTTCTATTGGGATAGTCCCCACACAATTTCTCCTTACCACCACCTCTAGTTATTTGGTTGAGGGCCCATGCAATATGGGAGAATCCCAACACAAACCTGCGATAGAAGTTGGAAAGGCCTAAGAATATCTGAAGCTCAATGAACGTGGTTGAGGATGGCCAGTCACAGATGACTTGGATCTTGGTTGGATCCACATGCACACCATGTGCATAAAAAATGTAGCCTAGATGGTGGACTTTGTCCATGCCGAAGGAGAATTTTTCCAAGTTGGCATATAGCTTGTGTTGCAACAGAATGTCCAGAACCTTATAAATGTGTTTCAAGTGTTCCGCCCAAGTCTTATTATAGATGAGGATGTCATCCAGGTACACCACTACAAAATAATTGGTGAAAGGCCGCAATATATTGTCCATCAACCTCATGAAAGTTGATGGGGCATTTTTCAAACCAAAGGGCATGACCAACCATTCAAAAAGACCTTCTTTTGACTTGAAGGAAGTCTTCCACACATCTGTCTGCTCTATTGGGACCTGATGGTAGCCAGACTTCAAATAAATCTTACTAAAGTATTTCTCTCCCTTGAGTTGATCAAAGAGATCATCGATTCAGGGAATCGGGTACCAGTTCTTGAATGTGATTTTATTTAGGGCCCGGTAACCAATGCAAAGTCGTCAAGTCTCATATTTCTTTTGCACAAGCACGATCAGGCTTCCACAAGGTGATGAGTTGGGTCAGATGTGCCCGTTGTGGAGAAATTATTAGATCTCACGATGGATCTCCTCGTTTTCTAACGGAGAGAAACAATAGACGGGTTCATTGGGTAGCGGTGCATCGGGGGTCAAATCGATGGAATGCTTGACCTGACAGTGCAAAGGTACCCCAGTAGATGAGGAGAAGATTCTTTATATTCTTACACGACCTTGTCCACTTGCTTATGTTTCATGGAGAGGTAGGTCGTGGAGGCCATGGATGTGGCTGCAATATTTCACTCACTTCGAGAGTGAATCATGAAGAAGAAAAACTTCTCGGTCTGAGAGATGACCTTCCTGCATTGCTTGGCAGAGATCAAGGAAATGGCACTAGGTGGGACTACCTTCCTGCATTGATGTACAATAAGTTGTTCAAAGTAATAATAACACTGTGAGGCCTAGACTCATATACAACATGATGTTTCCATAAATAAGGTTGGCCCAAAAGAACATCACAAACTTCAAGGGGAGAAACATCACTTAATACCTCATCTTTGAATGGCTTGATGTCATACAACAGGAGGCACTTTCAGCTGACGCAAAGATCGCTTCTTTGGTGGAGCCATCAGATGGTGTAGGGTTGTGGGTATGGAATTATCGGCAAGGTTAGCCACTTGAAAACCTGCATTGAGATGATGTTCTTCTAGCTACCGCTATCAACAATGAAGTGCAACAAAGTGCCTTTCACCCACATATGTGAATGAAAGAGGCGCTTACCTTCCTTTAGCTCATCGGGTTCACTAGGTTAGATCTTGGTGGTAGCAACAGTGACGTTGGGTTCCGCATAAATGATCTGTCTCCCCTTTTCTGGTTCTGAATCAGAGTGAGAACCTACATCTGAATCAGAGGCTTTCACCTCTGCCACCAATGAATTATTTGAACAACAATCAGCAATTTTATGCCAAGGGATCTTATGGAAGTCGCACCACTTCCCGGTATCTTTCTTCCTCTTTTCATTGTCCTTCTTTGCTTGCGGCTTCGACTGGTTTTCCTCAAGTTGTCCATATTTGATATGTCCTTTGTTCTACAAGTTGGGGCTGCCCTTGCCCTGCTTCTTCTGTGAGGGGTTCCCAGACCTGAACTGTCGCGTCTTTTGTATAAGATTCTCCTCGATTTTAACGGCATATCAATAGGCCATGCATAAGGACAATATGTCCAAAAAATCCATTTTTGCATTGATGTATCTATGCATACCACTGTGATACTTGAGCACCATATGTAGCTCAGAATATTTGATACCCAACTTGGTGTGCAAGGTATGGAATATATTTTTGAAATCTGGCACTGCTTGGTCCCTTTCATGTCCCAGTGTGGTCCATTTTGTATACAAGTCGTCATAACTTCCAACAGGGTATTATTGTTCCTTAATAACATCCTCGAAGGATTCCCAGGTAAGTGTGACTTTAAATAATGAGCGCTCCTCCATTTCCTTTTGCTCATAGAAAGTATCCCACCAATATTTAACATAAAGTTTCTTGGGCATTTGAGAGCAGTTGTCCTCAAGAGAAACAAGCTCAAAATTCAACTCTCTATACCCTAACCTCATCGGGCGCATGCATTAAAAAATGACAAGGAGTAGATCACTTTGATACCACTGATATGGATTTATGAGCAGAACAAAATGAAAACAAAAATTTATATTACTAACACATATACATAGTGAATAACAACAGAGATACAGTAAAACTATACTTCTATTAAATAAGCAATATGTTGAAACTGTAAAATGCAGACTGAAACAAGCTTGTTAGAATGGTGGCAGCTTATCTCTGAGAAGAGATGTGATGGCTACGCTCATTCAAAAGAAGATGACTATAATGAGGATATGAAGGCCTTTTTAAAATAAACATGAAATCAAAAACCTTGGACATCCAAAAACCTAACCCTAGGAGATGAAGCACCAAAATTCATGTGGGCCCCGTTGGGGTAAGTTAGTACATCAACTTCCTGAGTCGTAACTTTTGCATATGATATCCATTTAGGGTACACGATAGCTCGTTGGAAAGGTATAGATGAGGAGATTCATTTAGGTGGATAAATAATAGCCTTAGGCTATCATTGAGATTCCTTATCATGAAAAAGTGTCGCTTAGGCCCTCAAAAACGCCCCGAAAGTTCAGAAATCGATAACTGCTAAAAACTAGTAAGTTCCAAAGAATTGTTTTGAGCCAGTTGGATAAGGTGGGTGGCAACCAAGATCCTCCTGGATCATTGACCAAAAATTTTTAAGGAATCGATTGTCCCTATATGAGAGGATGTCTTGTGGTATCCCAAAATGCACCCGAAATCGCTCGAATAAGAGCTTGGAAGTGGCCTCTGTTGTGATGATCTTCTTGTAGGAGACCAGAATCGCCATCTAGGAAAATCGATCAAAACCCAAAAAACACATTGATTTCCCTACTTGGTTGAAGGAAGGCCCGACAGGTAGTCCATCGATATGGATTCCCAGGTCCTATCGGGAGTAGGCAGAGGGGTGTGGATTCCTAGTTTCTTAATGGTCAATTTGTATAGAAACTCCATTTTTGTCTAGATGTATATATGTAGACCGCTGCATTACTTGAGCACAAAATGTCACTCAAAGTATTTGATACCCAGCTTGGTGCACAAGGTATGGAAGACAATGGTGAACTCTGGCACTATTTGGTCCCTTTCCTGTCATAGTGTGGTCCACCTTGTATATAAGTCATCATAAATTCCAACATGGTAGTATTGTTCCTTAATAACATCCTTGAAAGAACCCCAAGTGGGTGCGACTACAAATAATGGATATTCATGTGTTTCCTTTTGCTCACAGAAAGTCTCCCACCAATCCTTGACATGGGGGGCGGCCTTAAGGAGTGAAAATGTACTATTTTCTCTATCAAAAAAGTTATGGAATGAAAAATACCCTTCTAGAAAGTTCAACTATTTTTCTATAGCATCCACATCTATCTGACCTTCAAATATAGGAATATCAAAATTGGTTTGTACCTGGAAGGGGGAGGCGCCTCCACTCGAGGAAGATGTGTTGCCTATTGGTAGTTGTTGAAGGATTTGTGCAAAATTATCCATCATTTCATTCATTTGTCGCATGAGGACTTCCTCGAGCAACAGTTTAAAGGGATGTCCTAACCCATTATCTCTCTTGTCTTCCCCCATGGGCGGTCGTCAGGTTCGGTGAGGTCGATCTTGCAAAGGCTCAATTGGTTCAAGTCCCAATTGCTTATGCCCTGACCTCATTGAGGACATGCACAGAGAAAAAAATGAAGAGAAGATCACTTTGATACCACTGATATGGATTTATGAGCGAAATGAACTGAAAAATGAATCTATAACATTAATACAAAGATACAATGAGCAATAACCAAGATATGGTGAAATATTGATGCATAATGAAGAGAAAAAGAGGAGTTGTGCTAGGGTTAGGTTTAATTTTGACCTGGTGTACCACGCCGCCCCACAAGGGCAAAATGATTCTGAGTGAGGGAGGGTCAAGAGGCCCTTCCTACAATGACACAATTTCACAAGGGAAAAAAGGAGGCAGCTCCAAGTGCCCAACCTTCAAACCTCCCCCAGATCTTAGATCATGGCTTATATCAGAGGGAACATTCAAAGACCAAGAGATGGATATAGATTAAGGGAAAGCTCCAACCATAGAAAGTATGGCTCGACCTTGAGTACTTGAAAAATGTATCCCCCAAGCACCGCAAGCCCCGAAATAGATTGTAATCACACCCCGGATTGAGGAACAAAAGCAATACGTGAGAGACTATGCTTTAATTGGTAAATTTGTAGGGCTCTGGCCCTCAGAAAAGGAAATGGTGAAATGGATATATCAATGATGGAATCCCAAAGGTCACTTTGATCTGTAGCTAGGATCCAAGGTATTTTTCACCATAATCCTGCATAACCTAGAAGACAGGAATCGTATCTTCGACGGCGGCCCATATCTCTTTAATTATGCGGGTCTCTTTATGAGATTTTGGACTGGAAAATTTAGCCCAGAATCGGAGGACTTTGCACACGCCCCAGTCTGGTTAAGGTAATATTCCTTGATGCATGAGTTATGGCTGGAAGAGGTCATGGCGGACATAGGAAATACAATAGGAGTATATGTCACATATTCAGAAGCCACCAAGCAATGAAGGTATACCTTCTACACACACATATGTTTCTATCTGAACATTGCAAAGCCACTACCAGGATCTATCATTCTAGAATACCAGGATGAGGACTAGATGCAAACCATTGACTATGAACACATTCTGTTTAGATGTTGAAAATGCCATGAGCACGGGCGCCTTTTCAAGGATTTTCCCCTCAACACTCCTAGAAAAGAGGGAAACCCATAAGAAAACAAAGACAAAGAAGGTTCCATACCAGTGATGGGAAAGAGCAGACAAGGGAAGCCTCACAAGCCCCACCTTCAAAGAAAACACCCCTCAATCTAGTGAAAGGGAAGGAACATGAAACCCAAGGGAAAACCCCAATCATCCCTACAACCAGCTCCACTGCTACAGCCCTGGACCCCTCAGAGGCAGAAGACGGAGACATGGAAATGGAACTAGATGAGAAAGATCTAACAGGAGTAGACCTGAAGCATCTAGAACACGCCTACATGAATCACAAACTCTATACCATCCCCCCTGATCAAATGAGAAACGTTCACAAGATCTTCCTCAACTCTTCAGCTGGCTCTACCGTCGGATCCAGTGTAGTCTTAGGAATCCAGGGAAACACGCAAAAAGAACAACGTAAATCTCAAAAAGATGAAAAGAAAAGGGGGAGGAAATCCACCAGCAATCTCATCCAGGAGATAGGACACTTCATGGTTAACTCAAGTCAGATACATCTAATATCTGACAATTTCCCACCCCTCCACCCCCCCTTCCTCATCATGAAGATCATCACCTGGAATATAAGGGGACTCAACGGTGCCATGATAATTGCAGAAAAACCAAACATAATGTTGCTCTAAGAAACAAAATGTGCCATAGAAGAAATGGACAAGATCCTCCCCAACTGTTGCAAGCAAGGGAAAGGCATCTACACAGTGGCCATGGGTGCAGCAGGTGGGTTGGCTCTCCTTTGGAACCCAAACTCGGTCACTATGGACAACTTCTTCACAACCAAATGGTTCATATCGGCAGCCTATCGACTCATTAGCTCCAACAAGCCAGGCTATCTAACCAATGTCTATGGACCAACCAACTCAAGGGCCAAATAGGCCTTCCTACGCAACCTGGAGCATCAAGCCACTCTAATCATTTGAAGCATATGGATCACGGGAGGAGATTTTAACATGATCTGCAACTTGGATGAAAAAAGAGGAGGAATGCGTCGTCTTGAAGCAGATTCGGGGGACTTTTAGCACCTAATCAACAACCTAGGCCTCATGGACCCAGACACCTCCAATGGCACTTTCATGTGGACAAATCATCGAACAGACTCTCACCAAATAGCCTATAGACTGGATCGTTTCCTCCTCTTGGACTCGCTCATGCTAGAAGGAACGGCTTTGGAAGCCAGTATCCTTGACTTCCACAAATCTAATCATTGGCCCATCCAACTCTGGCTGGACATCCCGAAAACTCCAAGATGAAAACCCTTCAGACTGAAGTAGTTCTAGGTCAACCACCCTCACTTCCAGCAGAATGCTCACGCTTGATGGACGGAGGTTGTTGTGTCCAATGGCTCCAAGATGTACAGGTTTCAGCAAAAACTCAAGAACTTCAAACAAAAACTCAAAAATTGGAACAAACAAACTTTTGGCAACATATTTGAGGCCCAAAGACAACTAATGGAACAAATGAGTATCGTTCAAAGCCAAATCTGGGACATGGGTTTATCCAAACCCCTCAAGTTACAGGAAGAAGCAATCAACCAAAAGTTGGAGGAAAGAAAAGCCCAAGAAGAAATCTTGTGGAGGCAAAAGTATTGCATCCAATGGCTCAAAGAGGGCGATAGAAACACTAAGTCTTTCCATAGGTCCACCATCCAAAGAAGGCATGCTAATCGTATCACTCAGCTTATCTTAGATAATGGGAAAATCAGGCACACTCATGAGGAGCTGGAAGAAAAATTGGTCACCTATTATCAAAACCTCTTGTCAAAGCCCCACAGGGATATAACTCAAGAAATCGCCCAAATCACGCAGCAGATGCCCTCCTTAATCTCTAAGGAACAGAACGCAGCCTTGGTTCAACCTATAACACTCGAAGAAGTTGACCAGGCTCTCCAAGACACCCCAAAGGGAAAATCCCTGGGGCCAAATGGCTTCACGTAATTTTCTTCCAACACTGCTAGCCAATGCTCAAAGAGGAAGTATGGGAGATCATTGAATACTCCAGAGTATGGGGCATCAACCACGTGATGGACACGTGGCTCCCTCCCTCCACCTTAATGCCTGTAAGACTACCTTGCTTGAGACAGGGCGCCATTACTCTCAGTGCACCCTTCTCTACCTTGTCGTCCCTCCGATGGACCAGCGCCATTGTTCATCCTTTACTCTATGCGTGTGGTCGTTTAATGAATTTCACCAGCGCCTCAGGTTATATGAACTACACCAAATGATTTGGATGCCTCATTCTCTCCTGGTTGGTTTCTCCAAAGCTCAGCCTCCTGCCCAGCTTCCGTTTAGTCTGTTGTCACTCACTCCTGGTCGTTTTCACCCTCCTGGTGTTGCAGAGATGCCTAGGCAATGAGGGAAGTCTAAACAAGGTTAGGCATGGCAGCCCAGCCGACCCCGTTTAATCCTTCGTCCCCCACCTGCACCCTCCCACAGTTCCTCCTCCTCATCGGCCACCTCATCCTCCTCCTTGGCGCAGTCGACTCAAACTCTAGCCAACCTCCCGCCCCTTTCATCGTCGTTTTCCTATAGGATGGAGTGGCTTGATTTTTCGGGGACCTTGTTGGGATTCAACCCAAGACCTCTGGGAAACTTGGCCTCTACTTCGCACCTAAGTCCATTAGCTCCTCCTAACTCACTGACCCGCTCGCCCTCCCAATCGATTCAGGCCCTGCCTCTTGATACTCATTCTCACAATGAAAGCTCATAAGAAAGTCAAAATTCGCATCAGCAACCTCGCTCACTAGCCGACTCTAGCGTTGACCCGGAATTTGAATTGCAAACCAGCCTCGCACTATTGCAAGGCTTGGTCTTTGACTTGCGCCGAGACTTGGCTCCACTGGGGACTTTAGAGCACGACGAACCAGACCAAGCAGAGAACGTGCCACCAGCCCAGGCTAAGGACGCCATGCAACTGGACGAGACACCATTCGAGGAGGAACCAGCTCCTCTTGGGGACTTGACACTCGACACCTTTTTCCTGGATGTGTGGCTGCAATACATCCCCACCACGTGATATGTCCAGGGGTCTTTGTTATTTTTCTATGTGTGTTAATGTGGTTTTTCCTCACAATAGCCACCTCCACCGCTTAGAAAGACCAACACCACGCTCGGTGGAGGTGGAGTTGCATGTAAAAGAAAATCAGAGCCGAACAGTAACACTCTTCTGCACGCAAATGTTTCGTCGTCCTACGAGCGACGTTTGGAGGAGACGCTGAGGCGTGATGTGGTAAGAGTCTGAGGACTGGAGCAGCAGATAGAGAGGAGATTGTGGGCGATGTCGTGTCGGGGGAAGGCGAGTACTTGACGCGAATAGGCATGGGAACGCCGACGAGGGAGCACCGATCATCTTCCAAGAGTCGAAGGGGTACGAAGTCGGCGGAAAGCTATCATTGCATTACTGAAACAAGACATCATTGTTTAAGATCCATCTAAGCCATGGAACTCTCAACTGTCAAGAGGGATCAAATATTTATACATGCAAAATTTGAGAAAATGTTTGTAGCTCAAGATTCTTCTGGGAACTTGATAGATCCATGCTTAATATGGATCTAGGCTAGTTTATATTAAAAATTGTCTTTTAATACTATTTTAATACTAAATTAGATCAAATAATTGAATAATCCACCATAAATGTTGTATTTGTGTAGACTTGTTTAAAAAATAATGTTACCTGAATTTGCCCAAAATCAAGGGACATTAGCTCAAAATCGAGGTAAAAATTGTTATATTCGTAGACTTGAGTGATTATTTCTCTATAATCATGGTTCCTCATAAATTTTTCAACATACTGAATCTATTTCTGCATTCAGAAATAGATTTTATACAACAAAAATTAGTAATTCATGTAAATTTATATAGCCAAATTCCTAAAAATAAACATTTCATAAAATAGCAAACAACGCCATAATTTAATTGTGATATCCAAAATACATATATATAACTTGTGCAGGCATCACCACATTGTAATGACACTTGTTAGTGGGGTCAATCCATCATAAGGCATTACCAAATACTTCCCAATACTTCCCCACACGGACAGTCAAGATTACATATAACTATGAAAAACACAACATATTCACTATCATGATGAAGGATCTGTAGTCTTCAAATGATTAAAGTGTCATGTAAAGCCTCTTTCTGTATTTATAGCAGAGACTGCATATTTTTTTAAGAATGTCAGGGCAATTTTATTCGATAAATAGATGTGTTGTAAATGAGAATTATTTTTACATGGATTGATTTTTTTAGAATGCCATGGCAATTTTAGTTTTATTTGACAAATAAATGTGTTGTAAATGTCAATTATTTTTACATAGTTGATTTATAATTTTTGTTTTTCATTCAATATCTTTGTTTAATCAAACCATGGTTTTTTTTGACAAGGTAGCCACGTCTTAGCACCATAAACCATCCAAAGGGAAAAGTACTACATAGAGATTGAGCTCAATATAAAGGTAAGAAAATATTAGGTATCAAAGCTACTTGACATAAATGTCACACTATATCACTAGTTAAGGGGTTTTTTTAATGGAATTTTGTAAAATAATAAAGTTTATAATAATGTTATTCTGTATAATAATGTCTAATACAATTTATTTATTTTGTATTTAATATGTAAGAGTTTTGAAAAAAAAAAAAATTATATAATTTTAATTTTTAAATACTTTTTTATATTATTAATGGAATTTTGTAAAATAATAAAGTTTCATTTGTATAATAATGTCTAATATAATTCATTTATTTATTTTGTATTCAATATGTAAGAGTTTTGAAAAAAAAATATTTTATATCATTTTAATTTTTAAATACTTTTTTATGTTATTAATTGATCTTATTAAAATAATTTTAAATTTTTTAAGTATATTTTGATGTTTTTAATTGATAGTTGTTTTTTCATTATGGTTTTTAGATAATAATATATTTTATTATGAATATATCATTAAAAAAAATTAAAAATATATATTGTGTAAGTTTTTTTTTCTTTTAATTCTTATTCAGTAACTTTTGTGTTGTAGCTTTAATTTGAAAATTTGAAAACAACCTCTTAGCAATGATGCGAGGATTTTATTATCTTGTGGGTCTTGGTATTTCATAAAGATTTTATAAGTGATGATTTTGTTGATGCACAAAATTTCAAATTCTTCATTTTTTTTTTCTTATATTTAATATATTAGAAATGTTTAAATATTATTATTATGTTTNATCATTAAAAAAAATTAAAAATATATATTGTGTAAGTTTTTTTTTCTTTTAATTCTTATTCAGTAACTTTTGTGTTGTAGCTTTAATTTGAAAATTTGAAAACAACCTCTTAGCAATGATGCAAGGATTTTATTATCTTGTGGGTCTTGGTATTTCATAAAGATTTTATAAGTGATGATTTTGTTGGTGCACAAAATTTCAAATTCTTCATTTTTTTTTTCTTATATTTAATATATTAGAAATGTTTAAATATTATTATTATGTTTTTCAAACATTTTCTTTTACAAATGTTTAATTATTATTTTTTATGTTCTTTGTGTTTCAAACCTTTTAATTGGAAAGTTGTATTAGGATGGGGTTCAACAAAAATATTATGGGAGAGAGAAATAAAATTAGGGGTATTCTTTAATATCCCATGAAAGAACATGCTATGTTATAAGTTCAATGAGTGAAACTCCATAACTTTATTCATAACAACAAACATCTTGAGCTTTGAAACACCCACATTGTACTATGTTCACCTTTCTCATTTTTTATAAGTACTTCATGTATTTATTCAATTTAGTGCATGATGTCCTTACATTGATATGAAGTATATTCTTAATTAGATCATTTCGTTTTTATCATGTATGTATGCATTCTTACACGATTCTTCAAACCATCTTCTTAGAAAGTATGATGTGGGTAACCGACACCATGATTAGTGTGATAGTTTGAATCTGTTTACTATGATAGTTTGATGTTGCCTTTTCTACTTGAGAATATTTCAAACTATTTTTTTTGTTGAACTTATGTCATCTTGGTTCTGCAAATCATCCCCATCTTCACATCTTCTTGTATGGTATTTCCATATGTCTTAACATGTCTTATTATACATATCCTTCCACATTATTCTTAATGTTATCTTGCATATAATTTTGCATGCCATTGATGTCATATTTCACATCTTGCTACATATTATATCTATCAGATGTGACATTATGATTTCTCACGATGTTCGCTTTACACATAATTTTTTTATTATTCATGAGTTCATCCTCATTGGCAAAGACATCCTCCCTACAGAGACCATCTTTAAGAAATACATTCTTCGCTCTCTTTTCTAGGCAAGTCCTGACTCCTCTTCGTGCATGGTGTCCTTTTCATGGAGTTCATTTCACCATGCTACCCCAATGTTAAATATGGGGTTCATTTCACAACTACTTATATAGCACAAGAGCTCTCAATACTTAGTATCTAGGGATATTCAATTGTAATCTTATTCCTTAGTTATCATTAAGGTCCATACATTAAGCCATCAATATTGAGTTTCAAGGGTCATCACACAAGCCATTAATACTTAGTATTGGGTGTTCTAAAATACAGTTGAGTCCCTAACACTAATTATGTAGGATCTTGAGGCAAGCCCTCAATACTCAATATGGGGGCTCATAATGTTGTCCCTGTCATACAATACTCAATATGGAAGACTCATCACACTTCGCAAGGTATTAAGTGTTTTTTCACTTATTGGCTCTTTTATAAGTGAGTATTAGGTGTCAACCCTTCTCTCTCTCTCTCTCTCTCTCTCTCTCTCTCTCTCTCTCTCTCTCTCGTCATGAAGAGTTATGAACCTCATCATATTTACCATGACGCATGTGAACATGGAGACTCACATTAAATTCTAGCAATTTATCTCAAATTCACATAGAGGGACCATCAAACTTGAAAAATTCATCTCAAATAGGGATCTAAGCTCATCTAAGTTTGAACTCAAGTCTTTTACACGAAAACACTTCATATTAATCATAAGTTGATAAACAAATATGAAAAGAAAAAGAAAAAAAAATCTTATAAATTTTATGTACAAGATATTGACTTCAATATTATAATATAAAAAATATTAATTTTTAAATAACTTTTTTTTAAATGAAGGAATTTTTGAATCTCAAATGTGTAATATTATAACAATTATATACAAAATATTAAATATTAAATGTTTTTTTTTAATCTTAAAATTGTAGTAACACAATCGAATGACCCGCTTTACAAAGAGGGAAGGAATTCATAAGATTTCCAATAACCCACTTTACAAAGGGGAAGGAATTCATAAAATTTAATTTTAAATTTTTAAAGAGATATATGAGATTTTAATTTTAAATATTTATATTAAAAAATAATTATATACAAAATATTA
>SNQJ01S0029384.1:177842-203202 GCA_010110895.2 Picea sitchensis | reverse complement strand
GATAGCGCTATCATTTAATGATCATTGTCTTTGGTGATTTTTGTTGATCCTTTTAGAGGGACAGTGTTTGGTGGAACGATCTTGGCCTTGAATCTCTTCCATCAACGCATCCATTATCCTAATGACCTCTTTGATAGCTCTGCAAGGGCTTGACTTCCATGCCCTAACCTTAAGAAAAATACACACTAGGTAATGTTGACAAGGTTATTGTGGACCAAATATGAAAGCTCATTCTAGACCATCAACTTGAGCTCTTCCTCCTCGCCATGCCCTTGGAAGAAACACTATAAATGAGGCAAGGCCATAGTGTTCACTTGTTACACATAGACCATGCACTGCTAGTGGTTGTGTTTCAAGCCTTGCTTGGAAGATCGACTTTACAAGATTTGGAGCTGCAATCAAAACAATAACCTAGTTATTCGACCTTAGTTGTATATAGAACCCTCTACTTGAACAAAAAAAGGTTTT
Organism: Picea sitchensis; assembly: GCA_010110895.2. NCBI lineage: Eukaryota > Viridiplantae > Streptophyta > Pinopsida > Pinales > Pinaceae > Picea > Picea sitchensis. Next base: position 202,734 of record SNQJ01S0029384.1, on the reverse strand, counting down.
TCTTACTTAGAGCTTGATGATATGAGCCCTCCATGTTGATAAACGATTATGCAACCTAGGGACCCATAACCGTGATGTCTTTAATGTGGGTGTGTCAAAACAATGAAGCACATATTTTGGTGATCTCTACTTGCTAGGAAGGTATAGGCATAGGTTGAGTTTTTATGATAACAAATCTCCCATGCTTCCCTCCCCCTGGCGATTTACTTAGCTAGGAGATCACCTTCCATGGGCCATAGAGTTTTTGGACACTTGGATGCTTTTAAAAGTTAAAGTGCTTTATTGGATCTTGAAACAATGAAATGATGTATTGTTTAATGATGGTGTCTTGTCTTACCAAACTTTGTGGTATAATGTGGTGCCTATGTGATTATGCAAATTGAGGTATGATGTTAGAAGGTGTGACTAGAAATGGAGCACCTTCAATGGTTGTTAGACTATTGGCATGTGGCCCCTTCCAACATGAGGAGAGTCACTACTATGGATGTACCCCCTAGGGTGTTTGGCCATCCGATCCTATAGTGCTCTCAACTTGGCTCAACCTGCTCCAAGATTGATTGATTAACTAGTTCAACGTGCAACTAACCCCGCCATTGTCTCAAGTGGAGAGTTCAAGGGAAACAAGGAAGAGCGCACAACATGACCCTTGGACCTCCACAATGAGACAAGCAGTGCCCCATTAAAGGTTTGGCAATCTCGAATGATACAAATCCCCCTAGTGATGGATGAGGCCTCATTGTCCCTATTAATGTTAATACTCCAACTGCAAGTTGGGTCAAGGCCCCCGGTGGTTATGTCCAATGCCTTTCAACCTTCGACGTGGCTTTTTATTAGTGTTATTTTGTTTAGGCTTACATCCATGTTTATGCATATGCATTCATTGTTCAATTTGTTTTTTTGTTCAAGTATTCCCAAGACTAATACTACATGATGAGGTGTTTTGGTGTTTACCAACCACAAGTTTAGCTTCTTGCAATTGTGTGAAGGTTATTTTGACAACCCATCTTTTTTTGTATTAAAGCTTGTATATAATGCATATTAAGAGAGTCTAAATAAAACTTTATTCAACAAAAAAAATCCTTTCAACAACATGATCAACAAGAAGTTCCACACAAGTTTCAAGTTGATGGAAAAGTATATATGCACTTGCAAAAAGAGCAATTTACAAGTCCCACTTATGGGTGAGGTACGACTAGTGGCTCGCCCGACACAAAGGGGCAAGGAACGTAGTTGCTTGACCATTGGTCATAACCCATACCCCAAAAAAACATAACTCTTTAATGACTATGGAACTACTATTTTAGCCCACTTAATAAATATAAAGCGTTAGGTGTTTGCTTCATTACATAAGTCATGGCCAAGCCCAATAAAAGCAAATCTAATTGGGAACATTTATGGACTTTCTTGGATTCAACATTATGATGTGGCATGTTGAATCATTTGTTGAGGTGGTTTTGATGGAAAAGTATAGATGCACTTGCAAAAAGAGCAATTTACAAGCCCCACTTATGGGTGAGGTACGACTAGTGACTCGCCCGACATATAGGGGCAAGGAAAATAGTTTCTCGACCATTGGTCATAACCCATACCCAAAAAAAACATAACTCTGTAACACTATGGAACTACTATTTTAGCCCACTTAATAAATATAAAGCGTTAGGTGTTTACTTCATTACATAAGTCATGGCCAAGGCCCATAAAAGCAAATCTAATTGAGAACATTTAAGGACTTTCTTGGACTCAACATTATGACATGGCATGTTGAATCATTTGTTGAGGTGGTTCTAATCAATATTATATATGAGTCATTGTGTCCCATCCTCGATATCAAGAAAAACCTTTAAGTGACTTGATTTTTTTTTAAATCTAAGGGAATCGGTAACTATCCAGGATTACTTGGGCAAGGCCCAGGTTCAAATCCGGTTGGCTATAACTATAAACCCTAGGCTAGTGTCAACATCCCACAAGCCAATGCCTAGCAAGAAACTTATGACTTAGCAAGGACCGAGACGTGTGGAGACACACCCGAGAGAGGAGTCCCACTCATGGGGGGCACTTATTCTTCTAGCCTTATCACAGCGAGCCAAGGTCTCATCAAGGACTTGAACCCAAGTGGGGAGAGTACAAGACCTCCCTTCCAATCATCTCATCAAACCACCTCAACCTAAAGTAACTTGATGTTTCCCCTTTAGGGCTCAAGAGCGCGAGGGGTTGCCTCAAGAGAGATGGGCTATATCCCTTCTCATCCAAATGTGATGCTTACACCATCATGAAGGTTGTGGGTACGAATGGTTTTGAATTGAATATTATACCCTTCCTCAACATACAACCTATCTTGAATGTGGAGTTGCTTCAACAATGCTTTTCACATTTGTTGGACACCTCAAATGTTATACATGGCCCTACAAAGCTCAACCCTCACTAGAGCAAGCGATACTGGACCAGATCATGCAAACCAAGTGGAAGATCACCTACCACCAGAATATACAATTCTTTCAATGGGCACAAAGGGAAACATTTTCACCAAGGCAAGCAGTCCACATGGAACCAAACCCAATAGTGCTTCCATCTTGTACAAGAACTTGAAGTAATGAACACCATTGCCACTGAGAAGGGTAACACTAATCCAAGGAATTGTCTAAGTTCATCTTAAAAATGGCCCTTGTATTCAAAGTTTTTGAGTCTTTAACTTTTGATGCATTTTTTGAGATCTTTTCATGCATTTTTCAAAATTCAGATGCCTAAATAAGGGCATCCAATGCAAATTTTATTTCCAACAAGCTAATAAGCCCTAAAACTGAGCAACCAACAAAAAGCTATGGCCCAAAAAATCTAACTTCATATTGGAGATAAGGTTCTTGCATTATTATAAAATATATTTTCAATGCCTTGGTGCATAGCAAACATATCCCTTCTCTAAAATAAGTACCACCACCATTCCAGCCTACTTGTATAGTGTTTTCACCATCGTTTCATTTTGAATGTCATTTTATTTATGCATTTTTTTTTTTATGATAATGATATTTTTCATTTCATTCTCCACATAATCCAAATCATGCAAACATAGAACCAGCCAATATCAATACATAACATGTTTACAATCACAACCCAAATAAAAAATATTGGCCTTTGAAACACAAATAGCACATGTTCTTGCCAGTTGTTTTATGGAAACAACATTAAAAACTGCAAGAGAAGTTTTACAAAAATAGCATTAAAAACTATCTATTCATTTCCTACAATTGTTAGTTTTATGGAAAGTTCACAATCAATGAATATACTATATACAAATCATCGCCTCAAGCCAGTTTCTAACCTTCCACTCTACCAACAAACATTCCAATTTCTAACAATCCACTCTGCTAACAAACATGACACCCTTCAGTCTTAATTGGGCATCTACCCCCTTCAGCCAATATCCATCGGAAGCATGTATGATCATCATATCCTAGTGAAATTCACTATGTTCTCAAAGGATATTCTGCCAAACAAAATATTATCACCTCTGAAAAGAACTCTTTCGACTTTAGCATAAAATATTTGAACAGCATGCTGACCATGATAAAAACATACTCTCAGTAAAGCGTTAACTGATGGTGAATTTTGCTCAATATTATATTATTAGCGTGAATTGATAGTAAATTGAGCTAAACATAACATACCTTTGAGTTGAACACTAAATCTTCCAAAATAATGTTTCTACGTTGGACCACATTAACTCTATTGACTACAAGTATTATAATTCTTCTTATGTCCCTTTAGAAGCAGAGAACTTGAATTGAAGTATTGGAAAACTATTTTAGGTAAAGACAGTTTGTAATAAGAATTATCATTCCACAAATATTATCAAATACTCAATCAAGGTATCAAACTTGCCAATAGAAAGATTTTACGCGCAACCATCATCTCTTCCACGCTGCCCTCCCAATGTTAGTAACTAATAAATCTTTTGCTATAGTATCTTATGTGACAATAGTGATCATCCATCATATAATTTGTTCGCATATTTTAACTCGAGATAATATTATGTGGTTAGTGTCTAGAGCATTATGGGCAACCTTAAGTTTGGTACTTTTATTCTCACTTTACATTACAACAACACGGTACATGACTACATAAACAAGAAAATCCGTGTTCATAAACAATGAAACAAATATTGGTTCTACAGAAACAAACATTAAGCAGTGAGAATGGAAACATTCTTCAAAGTAAAATGTCATTAAGCTGGTGTCTACAAACACTGGATGAAGAAAACTTTATTCTAATACCCGACCAATATTTTTCGCTTGCAGATCAACTCAACAAAAGATGTAGTGTCCAAGGCAATGCAGATAGAGGGGTCTCAAGAAAGGGTGTGTATGTTTACTGCTGCAATAGGAAATCATGGAAGATTTCAAGGTAGAACATGAACAGGATGTGCTCTTCCAATCCACTGTACTTTCTGCTCAATCTCAATCAGCAGGAATCAAGTCTGGTGTTTAACCGGATACATCAGTGATCCAATCAACTATGGATTGGTATCGTCTTGAATCAACATCAATCTTCTTCTTTAAATCCATCACGATGGATTTGTATTATGTCATACTTCTTGTCCCAAGAAGTAGTGTATCATACTGAGAGTCTTTTATGAAAATCAGAAGTCAATGCTTGCTAGTTTTAACAACTAGTCTTTCTGAGTAAAACATCAGGATCAGGTTTTTGTCACCAATACTGTATAGGTTTGGATCAGCAACATTATTGCTGAAATCCAAACTCATCAAGAATCTATCTATCTGATATAGATTCCAACTCATGGATGGTGGTACGGATGGAAGTGAAACAGTTTATTGGGTCAATTGTCTCATCATGGACAACTCCCTCTGTTTGTGAGAAACCTCTGGCTTATAGATCACGTTTTGTATTACTTTGATACTTTCATTAGCTGCATGCTTTACCACGGATTTCTCTTTCTGGTCCCTAAATAATATTTTATGCACCATCCTATTAAAGTATACTGGCACTCTTTTGTTATGGCATTTGGTCATACTGGGTCTCTTGTTTCTTTTCTAAGACATGGAGTCTTATCATCAATGAAGTGTCTCATGACTGTAGAATAGCTTTGAAAGACTCTTTTACTTTCTCAAAAGGTGCCTTGAGAGGCTTGTATTTTTTTTTGCCTCTTGCATAGAGAGTCTAGGTGGGCAGTTTATGCCTTGCTGCAATATCACTAAACATATCAACTGGAGCAACGTCTTTCTCCCTCTGAACTGTTGAAGGGGGAGAAGGTATAGTCTTAGGGTCAATCTCCATCTGAGATTCTCTAGATCTTTAAAAGATTATATTTTCTTCAAGGACAATGTTTCTACTTGTTTTAATCTGTCTCTGACCAGGAATGTTGATCTGGAATGTTTTGGAGATTCACTGTATCCCTCTTTCAAGAATAATGTTTCCGCTTTGTTCTTGCACAAGGAACAATGCTTTGGACTCCCGTACCAGGGATAATGGTCCAAGCTTTGAAATCTCTTTTAATATAAGGAGTTATATCCTTCTTTTATTTTAATGCCAACACAATCAGCATGATCAAGGTTAACGAAAGCTCGGACTCGGAAATTGACAAATTCCTTGCAGAGGAAGACCCTTTGTCAATCGGGCCACACCCTGACCGACCCTATAACTTTGTCAATAATTTGCCTCCTAGTTTGAAAGACAATCCAGAGTTTCCTGGTGTCAATTTTTGCAATGAATCTACTATCTGTATGGAGAGTGCTCTGGTCCACAATCTTGTTTGTTTTTATGCAACCGCCACACAATCAAAGTGTGAGGTCTTCTTATCGTGGATTGAAAGATATTATACGGATATCCCATTTCTACAGTCACGGGTTAAGGTTCTAAAAGAGTAGATCGATGTTTTAACAAATGAAAACCATAGGCTTGAATCTGTCCTCCAGGGGAAAGAAAAACGTATTAAAACCATAGGTCATGTGATATTTAAAAACGTTGAGGCTGCTACAACCATTGTAAACTTCAAGGTTTCATGATACGATTTGATTGTATGGTTATAGGTATGATCTCTTAGATTAATAGCATGTTTGTTTTCATTCTTAAGTAAGATTATTTTGTTTGTTGGATAAGCTATTTTTCATTATCAAATTAGCTTGTTTTATTTATTAAATAAAATGAGATTTCATTTACTATTATAACTAGCTATAGAATCTCAAGATTCTGTAGCCAGTTATATGAATTCAAATTGTGTAAATTAATGACAGAAAATGTATCTGAAATCTTTCTATTTTCTTTTTCTTTCAAGATATTCAGGGATCCATGATGTTAAAAATGATTTGAGGCACTCTTGAGACCTTCCAGTCATATCTATGATGTATTTTGAATGAATAGAAATGAACAGTTGTTAGTTCTTTAGGATTTAATAGGATCAAGGTGGTTGAATCCCCCTTTATTTTTGAAACAAATTTGATCTCAGGAACATAAACAGTTATCCTTCCTGAGGCCTTTATAAACCTATCATTTTGTAAACAGTTGATCATCTCAGCCTGGGGCTAGAGTATGGACAATTACACACAGACTTGAATGGAACAGAATGCATGTTACAGCTTTAGCTTTTTTGTATGATGTTTTAGTTTAAGTTTTGTTTATTTCGATTTGATAATAGATGGCAATTGCTTTTGTCGTCATGATTTATTGCGAGTTGAGATAATTCAATTTTATATGTTGTCCATATCTCATGTTTCAGATTCAATATAGTGTGATCATAGATTTGATTCAAATTATGAGATTTGTCTCTAATTTTCTATTCAATGTTTAAATACAAGTTCTTACAAGAAGATTTATCTCATTGTAGTTACTTGTAAATCATAATAGCACTGTGATTGTCTCCATTATACGTTCTATTATCAAAACTCAGTTTCCAGCATATTGTTTCGCATGTATTTGGAGCAATCTTAAGATTCGTTGCAGGTTTACTTCTTGGATAAGGTGGTTGGATATTCTCTATTGTACAGACGTTTGATGCATTAATAGGTTAGTCTATTCTTTTATGTCATTTGCTTGCTTATTCTAATAGTTTTTATATACAGTGTAATTTCCACTATCTATATCTTTCTATTTAATTAAGTAGTTTAATATTTGATTTTATGAATGCATACAAACAAGAAAACAAACCAAAAAACAAATAGTGTTTTTGCTTTCTTTATTACTTTCATCGAAAAGAACCATTAAACATTTGATTTTCAATGAGTTCAGATTAAAACTCATTATTTGTATATATTGTATATATGATAAATAGAACTATTATATAGATATTAATTAGATAAATTGTATATATATATAGATGTACATATATATTTCAGCGATTATTATTTAGTAATTTATTGCTTTTCTTTTAGTTATTTTTCCCTTCCCTTAGGAATTTAGATTGGCCAACGGAGCCATTAAACCCGTCATAGTGAATTAATCCAAATGAATTGGGTTAATTAGACAACCCTGGACCGGATTCACTCTTCCAGTTGACGAGCAGTCAATTTCGCCCGTTAACAAATGGCGCTAGAAGGAGGGCCTGAATACTATTAATGGCACATGGAGATCGCAAGACTCCTCCCCCACCTACCTGCTCACCTATAGTAACAAGAAGTCATTCTGACGACAACATTGTCCCTCAAACAACAACCACATCAAACGACAATCCACGGATTACAGTCGATCCAGTTACACAAAATCCCCAAGGGGCCGACGTACAAGAAATTGTTCGTCAATCCCTCATAAGGACGCATAGTGCCTTGGCCCGTATCAGACAACCAAGTCAGCCTTTGAACCAACCATTAGACTTCTCTGATATCAGGGAGCAACTTGAAGGTACTGATCTTACCCTAAACCCCACGGATCTAGATCACATCCTCACTCCTACAGCAGGAGGATCTGGTATTCCACCATCACCACCCCCTTCATCTCCTTCTTCTTCTGGAGAAGAATCATCAGACGAAGGAAGTTCTTCATCTCCGCTTTCGACACCTCCCACACCTATGGCCAATCTGAACAATCCCGCTAGACCTTGGCTCGATCAAGATGCAGTGGCCATACCTGGGCCCCAACATCCTTTGCCTAAACATCCAGAGAAATGGCTCTCTAAATTTGACCTAGACTCCAAGCAGATTGTTGAGGATCATATGAAAAAATTCATGCTAGACATTAGGCTCCGTAGTGTTGAACACGAAGACGTAGTGTTCATATTGTTTCCCTACACCTTTGAAGGCAATGTCTCTACCTGGTACTTTGCGCAATAACCCCACACCATTGTGTCATGGGAAAGATTCGAGTCATGTTTCCTTGAGAAATTTGGAGATGACAAATCTCCTGAAGTCCTAGTCATAGAACTCTCTAGTTTAAAGATGAACCCCAAAGAAAAGATAAAAGACTTTAATCAAAGGTTTCTGACATTAAAGAATCGAATCCCCACGGACTCAATGCCTGCCGAAAATCTTATCGTCGCATACTACACGAAAGACTTACATCAAAACATAGCCATTTGGGTAAAAAGGTCCAAGAAAGCCACGTTGTTAGAAGCCTTCAAAGAGGCGAGTCAAATCAAGAAATATATTCTCAGCCTAAAAGACAATATCTGTAACGAGGCAAAGACTGCTTCATCCTCCAAGAAGAAAATCGAAATTCTTCCTAGACCTCCCCAAAACAAAACTCAAACAGATAGTTCGGATCTAGAAAACTTACAGAAGGTCATTCAGAAGTTGTCTAATCAAGTTATAGATTTGAGAAGATCGGATGAAGAAGCTTCTTCAACCAAAGGGCCTTACAAACCCCCTTTTAGAAAGTCTTTTCCCACAAACCGGCCTAACTCAAATTCTGAAGGCCTAAATCTAGAAAGCTTACAATTTTCTATTCAGACGATTCTAGAGGCACATGATAACTTGATTCCTCCTGAGATTCCTAAAGACGTGGTTGAACAAGAGATAGTAGAAGAGGATGAATCCTCTCCCAACATTTTCGAACATTTTTCGGATAGCATTTTTCAAGCTAATTTCGAAACAGTGTATCCTTACAATACCAGGAGCAAGACAGCAAATAAATCTTCTTCTGAAATCGTAACTAATGCACCTCCAAAACAGTCAAAACCAATTCAAACTAAACAGAATTCAATAGCCCCAAGCTTAGAGTATGATTTGATTGAGGATCTAAAAAACTTAAAGCCAATATTTATGTATATGAATTGTTGAAATTTCCTTTTCTGCTACAAAAGATGCTGCAAAATATTGCAGAAAACAATAAAAACAGCAATCCAAATAGCAACAAAGTTGTTGAAAACAACCCCAAAACACCTCGAAAGGTCTCTGCCAAAACGATGTTAGAGTCTTCTGATAAAAGAGAACTTGTTGTAAAAAGTGTAACAAATGTAGATAAACTAGTTTCAGGGGCTGTGACTAAAAAACAACAAACTTCTATTGTTAATACTCGCAGAAATGTCTCACCCTTTTTGTTGACTTTTGAAATTTTCAATAGGAATGTACATAACTGCATGGTAGATTCAGGTGCATCATCAAACATAATTCCTTGGTCTATCTTTCAAAAAATTAATGCCGAAGTTCAACCATCCAGCCTGAAAATTATTCATCTTGATCGAACTAGTGTTAAAGTAATAGGTGAATTAAAAAATGTGTGTATCAGATTATCATCTAATCCTAAAGTCCATCAAGTTATCGATATTATTTTCATAGATATCCGAGAAGTATATGGCTTTTTTTTAAGTAGAGATTGGTCCGAACAATTACATGGTTATTTTGCAACCGATTGGTCTCACTTGTGGTTGTCCAAGAATGAAAAGCCTAACAGAATCAAGGTAAATTGTGAGCGTTATCTTAAGTTCACGGTAATCGATTTAAATGATCCTAATGAGCCATTCATTGCTTCCGCCAATTCACCTGAAATACAGGGGATGGACACTTTTTTCAGCAATTTCATGGTTGAAACTTCTACGATTACTAACCCCGAACAACAGTCTGAAATTATGACATGCACACAGTCAACAACCTTCTCTAAGCGGTCACATGCACCTGACGAAAATCAAATCTGGTCTCTTTACTTCGATGGATCTAAATCTAAGGAAGGAGCTAGTGCAGGGTGCATGCTCATTGATCCAGCAGGTAACAAAACTTTGATCACTTACCAGTTAGAATTTGAATGCACAAACAATACGGTCGAACATGAGGCACTCCTGCAAGGTCTCAGAAAATCACTAGATTTGAAGATTTAGAATTTGACTGTCTTTGGGGATTCATAAATTGTGCTTAGACAGGTAAAAAATTATATCCACTGTTTATCTCCACACCTGAAAAGCTATCAGACTGAGGTATGGACTTTAATGAATAAATTTTCTACGTTTAACATTAATTCTATTCCGAGATTGAATAATTCTAAGGCTGATTTGTTAGCTAATGTTGCCTCAAAAAAATTTCCTGCAGAAGGCCTTTCTCCGAATGCGTTTTCCGTCGAGTTGTTGTTCAGACCATCCATTCCGGACAACATCACAAATTGGAGAGTCTCCGATGACGATCAACAGATCATCATTTTTCTGTACATGGAAGAGACTTTCCAAGGTGCGGTTATCGACGAAGGAACCCACGATGAAAACCTTCACGATTTTACGGTAATACCAGATCCAAGATCCCCGGAGTCTACATCGGATATGGTAAACTCTATCCCAAAATCTGTGGTTAGATTAGAAAAAATTTATGATCTTCACGATAAATTCAGAAAAACAATGAATTGTAAAACGAATAGTTCTTCCTTGACACATGAAAAAGTAAATTTAGGAACCAAGGATAACCCACAGTGCATCAATTTGGGGTTGGTATGTTCTGAACAAGAAAATATGGCATTTATTAAGTTGTTTAAGGAATTTAAAGATGTTTTTTCCTGGACATACGACGACCTAAAGACCTTTGATCCTAACATCATACAACACATTATTCCCATGAAACCCCAGACCCAACCTTTTCAACAGAAGTTAAGAAAGATGCATCCAAAACTTGAACCAACAGTCAAGAAAGAATTAAACAAATTCTTGAATGCTAAAATAATCTTCCCAGTAAGACATACATAGTGGGTCTCTAATCTTGTCCCTGTAAGGAAGAAGAGTGGTGAAATCCGACTATGTGTCGATTTCTGAAATTTAAACCGAGCGTCTGATAAAGACAACTACCATGTTCCTCCCATGGAACAGATTCTTCAACAAGTATCTAGTTCTGAAAGATTATCCCTGCTAGATGGTTTTTTAGGGTATAACCAAGTCCTTATGTCTCCCCCAAACCAGCTCAAAACCACTTTCCGTACTCCATGGGGCACCTACGCTTACAGGAAGATGCCCTTTGGGCTCATAAATGTCGGTGCCACCTTCCAGAGAGCGATGGATATCTCTTTCCGCAGCTTAATCAATCAATCTGTAGTAGTTTATCTAGATGATGTCACTATCTTCTCAAAGAATAAAGGAGATCATCTAGCCCATCTAAGATCTGTTCTACAACGATGTCATAAGTACGGTATTTCTTTAAATCCTAAAAAATCTGTCTTTGCAGTAGAACAAGGCAAGTTGCTCGGATTCATTGTATCAAATGAAGGGATGAGTATTGACCCTGAAAGGACCCAAGTCATTTCAAAACTGCCCCCTCCCTCTTCCAAAAAGTCCATGCAATCTTTCTTAGAACAGATCAACTTTTTTAGGAGGTTCGTCCCCAGTTTTTTAGAAATGGTCAGACCATTACAAAATTTAATAAAAAATGATGTACAGTACCATTGGGGACCTCTGGAAAATCATGTTTTTAACTCAATAAAAAAGGCTATAGTAGACGCTCCTTCTCTAATGAGCTCTGATTTTTCACAAGATTTCACTCTCTACATGTTTGCCTCTGATCGGTCTTATGCTACTTTCCTAACCCAAAAAAATGTTGAGAACAACGAAGTCCCAATTGACTTTATGAGCTCAACCTTTAAGGGAGCAGAACTTAATTACCCATCAGTAGATTAGCAGGCCTATGTTGTTTTTAAAGCGGTAAAACACTTTCGATCTTATCTACTAAAATCTAGGATGAAAATCATTATCCCTTACCCTGTTGTCAGAAAATTGTTAGTACAAAAAGAACTGGGTGAAAAAAGGGAAAATTGGGTCACTTTCTTACAAGAATATGATCTTGAAATCACTCCTGCTCAAATTGTGAGAGGCCAAGGTTTATGTAAATTGGTTGTTGATTTAGCTATAGGACAGGAGAATGAAACTGATACGTTAATTCAAGATCAGCACAATCAAAATCAAATATGTTGTGCACAAAACCTTACCAGTCCTTGGTATGATGACATAAAATTTTATCTAATGCACGGATCATCTCCCCGACACCTTGATCCAAAAAAGAGGAGAGCACTAAGATTAAATTCTGCTTCTTTTTAGCTGGTAAACGGTATTTTGTTTCGCCAAAATTTCGATGGAATACTTATGTGTTGTCTTGAAAAAGATGAAGCAGAAAAAGTCTTATTGGAATTACATGCGAGGGAAGCTGGTGGACATTTCGGTGGAGACACCACTGCCCACAAAGTATTAAGAGTAGGCTATTACTGGCCTACTCTTTTCAAAGACACCCATGCCTTATGCCGCAAGTGTGTAATCTGTCAAAAGGCATCTGGAGGAGTACAGAGACTAGCATTCCCACTGCAACTAGTTTCGGTAGACTCCCCTTTTCAGCAGTGGGGCCTTGATATTATAGGCCCAATCAATCTGGCATCCTTATAGCAACATAAATACATCATAATAGCCACAGATTATTTCACCAGATGGTCTGAGGCTGCCCCATTAAAAGTGGTAAACACCAGTCAGGTAATATCTTTCCTAAATACAAATATCATCACTCGTTTTGGCATCCCTGAATGCTTAGTATTTGATAATGCCTCCTATTTTTCGTCTCTTGAAATGAGTGATTTCGCTTTGGAAAAAGGAATAAAATTAAAGTATTCCACCAGCTATTACCCTCAAGGCAATGGTTTGGTGGAATCAACTAATAAAAACCTGATCAAAATCATCAAGAGAACGGTCTCTGAAAACCATAAAAACTGGCCTAATGCACTATTTAACGCAATCTTGGATGATAGGGAAACTCCTAAAACTATTGTTGGTAATTCCCCCTTTTTTCTCATTTACGGCAGGGAAGTGATTCTTCCACCACATGTCCTTCTTCCATCTCTGCAGTTATCATAGAAGGTGCAAGAAGAAGATTGTCCTCCCTTGGAGAGTCGGATCAACACTTTGTTGAAGTTAGAGGAAGTAAGGGCTCAAGCAAAACGAAAAATTAGATCAACATCAACTCATTGTCAAAAACTGGTTTGATTACAATTCTGCCTCTGACAGAAATTTTGAGGTAGGAGATCTTGTCCTTAAGTGGGACAAACCTCATGAGGGGAAAGGAGAACATACTAAGTTTCAAAACCTATGGTTGGGACCATTTTTAATTGTTGAAAAACTAGATCCTAGTTCTTTCCGCCTGCAGAATTTAGAGGGATAGCCAGACACCTTCCCGGTGAATGGCCAAGCTCTCAAAAAGTATTTCAATTGATGACTCCCCCATACACCTTTTGTAAATATTTTCTGTTTTGGTTTCCTTGCTGTTTATTTTTCTTTGTTGGTTTGTTTTTGTTTTCATTTTTGTTTATCAGTCTTTTTTTTTAAACAAACATGCCTGCACCACGGACTAGCTAAGGCAGAGAAAACAAAGTACTTCCCCTCGAAAATAGCTGCTAAAAGTTGTCAGAACATTAAGTGCTCTATTTCTCTGAAATTGTAGCCTGGTTAAAGATGACTTTTTGTTTGAAAGGTGTTTTCTTGGTTTCAATCTGCACTTGAAAGCATTCACGACCATCTTTAAAAATATTTTTACGCTGTCCCTGTTCTTTAAGAGAGCAACTCAACGATGTCTCCCTGTTCTTGAAAATTAGTTTTATTAATGAACTATTTTTGGATCTTGATGAAGGATAGCACAAAAAATTTTAAGGTCTGTGATATATCAAGGTGTGTTTAAAACTGGAATTTTCAGCATCACCCCGCTCTGTTGAATATCTTTAAAAAATATGCCAGAATTGTGAATAATGTCTCAGAGAGCTATGGGAAGTGTTTGGAAACCCGTCGGGACACTGAATAGGTCTATTGGCAGCGGGTAAATACATGCATGACGCCAAGACAACTTCGTCAGGGTACTGAACAGGCCTGTTGGCAGCGAAGCAATGTCAGGTAAAAGAAAATTCTCAGATTTGAATTTCGATTTGGCCTAAGCGTCCTCCGTTCTTATCTGAAATTTCTTGACAGGATACAGACGTCAGAGTGGGATAATTCACATCCCTATCGAGGCTATGAACGCCTACTGGAAGCAGTGGCCCTGTCAACAGTATTGGAGACATTAACTTAAATGTAGTGGCTTTCTTTTGCCAAGTTTGTCGCCTGTTTTCATTTCTTTAAAAACAAAAGTTATCTGAAACTGGACTACGTCATGATTATTTAAGATGTTCAAATGACTTTTCAGTGGTTCTTTGATTCGAAGTTTTTCATATTTCTCTAGCTTGAACTCGTTCGCATTACAGAGATAATTGTTTCTCCCAGCATGTCGCCATTGTTGGCAGCAATATATAATTGTTAATTTTTCATATCAATTAAATGATCTGTATAGTTGCCTAACTAGGGTCATGAATTTTTATCACTCTTCATGAGCAGTTTCTAAACGATAGTCGTAAATCGTCGCTTTTCTCTATTGACCATTTATGCTTTGTTTTCATGACTGAAAGCATGAAAACTTGCGACTGTGATTATCTTCCTGTTTTAAAATATCATTAAAGGCAAATTGTTTATATAGTTTATTAATGGAGTTTTGGTTACTTGCCATGAAGATGTTACTCTCTTTGTTTTTTATCCTTTCAATTCCAAGCATGCTTAAGAAGTTGATGGTTTTATCAACAAAAGACCCCTACCATTTGATTTTTTGTATAGTTTTGGTTTGATCCATGGTTACGTTTCTTTTACAAAACTCTTGATTTTTAACTTACCCAAACTTTGTAATCAAACCCATGATGCATGCACTCATTTTCGTTTTAATGTTTTGGTCCTATCTCGTACAGAATGCAAAGGTGGCATACGACTTGCAGACTGTCATTATCTCTTGGGATGGCCTCGGGTTTCGCAAACCTCATCGCATGCATTTTAATTAAACGACTATCCCATCGTATGAGTCCTTACATCGTTCATTGTTGGGCTCGGGGTTATGACTCTGTTTTGTTTTCACAAACCCTACCTGTATGTTGTGTTTGCTTGATTATCCTCCCGTCCAGTATGGCTCCTGTCGTAAGAATTGAACCAAACGATATCCAAACCCTGCTCTCATACGATGATGCTAGAGAAGATTTGGAAAGAAATGGCTGGAATGTTTTCATCAAGAAGGTTCAGGGTTTTAATTTACAGGTTGCCCAAGAATTCGCCTTATCCTTTGATGGTTGTAGAATGAAAGTTGTTGATGTGCAACTGGAGGTTACTGAGGATTTCCTGAGTCAAGCCACAGGGTTACCAGCGACCGGTCAAAAATGGTTTAAAAACACAAAAGTGGAGGAAGTTCCTTGGACCCTGTTGTTTACATCTCAGAAAATAACAAGTTGTGATAGAGGTATGCCAATTTCATTCCTAAAATCTCGGTGGCATGATTTACTCGCTGTGGTAGAGCAATTTGTTACCTGTGAGGGGCGTTTCAGGCTTGTATTTTTGTACCATTTACACCTGCTTATGAGTTTTATGGGTTTCCCTTTGAATATGCCATATTACTTACTCAGGAATCTCTATAAAATGGGGAAAATATACAAGAAACAGAGGTCAGACTCTAGCCTTTTTCACCACGACCTAGTTAAAATCCTGCTCATACATCAATTACAGTCACAAAATGATAGCTAGGATTCGTTTATAATCCGAAATGGCTATGGTAACCCTGAATTGGGAGAAGTAGATAAAATCGTTGTTGAGGAGACCCTTGTCCACCTGACAGCATCTCTTTCACCTCCCGGGACTTGTGTCTCTTCCCCTAACAGCAAACCCTTGATTGATCCTAATGTCATTCAACGGGCTAGTCAACATATTACACATCCAAATGATTGTGTTAAAAACATGAAGAAACCTACAGGAAAGAGATTTAAGAGTAATATTGATGTCAATTTTAAAAGCAAAAGAGTTGGCAGGCTAATTTCATGGAGTCTTCGAAATAAGATGAATTATAATGCCAACGCGATCAGCATGATCGAGGTTAACGAAAGATTAGACTCGGAAATCGACAAATTCCTTGCAGAGGAAGACCCTTTGTCATTTGGGCCACACCCTGACTGACCCTATAACTTTGTCGATAATTTGCCTCCTTGTTTGAAAGACAATCCAGAGTTTCCTGGTGTCAAGTTTTGCAATGAATCTACTATCTGTATGGAGAGCGCTCCGGTCCACAATCTTGTTTGTTCTGATGCAACTGCCACACAATCAAAGTGTGAGGTTTGTTTATCGTGGATTGAAAGATATTATAGGGATATCCCATTTCTACATTCATGGGTTAAGGTTCTAAAAGAACAGATCGATGTTTTAACAAACAAAAACCACAGGCTTGAATATGTCCTCCAGGGGAAAGAAAAACGTATTAAAACCACAAGTCATGTGATATTTAAAAATGTTGAGGTTGTTACAGCCATTGTAAACTCCAAGGTTTCATGATACGATTTGATTGTATGGTTACAGGTATGATCTCTTAGATTAATAGCATATTTGTTTTCATTCTTAAGTTAGATTATTTGGTTTGTTGGATAAGCTATTTTTCATTATTAAAAGTTTGTTTTATTCATTAAATAAAATGAGATTTCATTTACTATTATAACTGGCTACAGAATCTTGCGATTCTGTAGCCAGTTATAATAGTAAATGAAATCTCATTTTATTTAATGAATAAAACAAACTAATTTAATAATGAAAAATAGCTTATGCAACAAACCAAATAATATAATTGTGTAAATTAATGACAGAAAATGTATCTGAAATCTTTCTATTTTCTTTTTCTTTCAGGATATTCAAGGATCCATGATGTTAAAAATGATTTGAGGCACTCTTGAGACCTTCCAGTCATATCTATGATGTATTTTGAATGAATAGAAATGAATTGTTGTTAGTTCTTTAGGATTTAATAGGATCAAGGTGGTTGCATCCCCCTTTATTTTTGAAACAAATTTGATCTCAAGAACAGAAACAGTGATCCTTCCTGAGGCCTTTATAAACCTATCATTTTGTAAAAAATTGATCATCTCAGCCTGGGGCTAGAGTATGGACAATTACACAAAGACTTGAATGGAACAGAATGCATGTTACAGCTTTAGCTTTTGTGTATGATGTTTTAGTTTAAGTTTTGCTTATTTCGATTTGATAATAGATGATGATTTTTTTTGTCGTCATGATTTATTGCGAGTTGAGATAATTCAATTTTATATGATGTCCATATCTCATGTTTCAGATTCAATATAGTGTGATCATAGATTTGATTCAAATTATGAGATTTGTCTCTAATTTTCCGTTCAATGTTTAAATACAAGTTCTTACAAGTAGTTTAATATTTGATTTTATGAATGGATACAAACAAGAAAACAAACCAAAAAACAAATAGTATTTTTGGTTTCTTTATAACTTTCATCGAAAAGAACCATTAAACATTTGATTTTCAATGAGTTCAGATTAAAACTCATTATTTGTATATATTGTATATATGATAAATAGAACTATTATATAGATATTAATTAGATAAACTGTATATATATATTTAGATGTACATATATATTTCAGCGATTATTATTTAGTAATTTATTGTTTTTCTTTTAGTTATTTTTCGCTTCCCTTAAGACTTTAGATTGGCCAACGGATCCATTAAACCCGTCAGAGTGAATTAATCCAAACGGCTTGGGTTAATTAGACAACCCCGGACCAGATTCACTCTTCCAGTTGACAAGCGGTCAATTTCGCCCATCAACAGTCTCTTTCTGAGATTTTGGACAAGAAAATTTAGCCCAGAGTCGGAGGACTTTGCACACGCCCCAGTCTGGTTAAAGCTATATTCCTTGTCGCATGAGTTCTGGCTGGAAGAGGTCCTGGCGGGCATAGGAAATACAATAGGAGTATATGTCAAATCTTCGGAAGCCACCAAGCAACGAAGGTATACATTCTACGCACACATATGTTTCTATCTGAACATTGCAAAGCCGCTACCAGGATCTGTCATTCTAGAATACCAGGATGAGGACTAGATGCAAACCATCGACTATGAACACATTTTGTTTATATGTTGAAAATGCCATGAGCACGTGCACCTTTTCAGGGACTGTCCCCTCAACACTCCTAGAAAAGAGGGAAACCCATAAGAAAACAAAGACAAATAAGGTTTTGTACCAGTGATGGGAAAGAGAAGACAAGGAGGCAAGCGGCCAACCGCCCAGACCATCAAGGAACCGACAACGAGCAACCAATTTGAGATTTTGCAGCAAGAAATAGAGGGTAGGGAATCCTCACAAGCCCCACCTTCAGAGAAAACACCCCTCAATCTAGTGAAAGGGAAGGCACAGGAAACCCAAGGGAAAACCCCAATCATCCCTACATCCAGCTCCACTGCTACAGCCCTGGACCCCTCAGAGGCAGAAGACGGAGACGTGGAAATGGAACTAGATGAGAAAGATCTAGTAAGAGTAGACTTGGAGCATCTAGAACACGGCTACAGGAATCAAAAACTCTATACCATCCCCCCTTATCAATTGAGAAACGTGCACAAGATCTTCCTCAACTCTTCAGCCGACTCTACCACCAGATCCAATGTAGTCTTAGGAATCTAGGGAAACACACAGGAAGAACAACGTAAATCTCAGAAAGATGAAAATAAAAGGTGGAGGAAAACCACCAGCAATCTCATCCAGGAGATAGGACACTTCATGGTTAACACAGGTCAGATACATCTAATATCTGACAGTTTCCCACNCCTTCCTCGTCATGAAGATCATCTCTTGGAATATAAGGGGACTCAACGGTCGTAGTAAACAAAGGTTACTACAGGACATGATAATTGCAGAAAAACCAGACATAATGTTGTTCCAAGAAACAAAATGTGCCATAGAAGAAATGGACAAGATCCTCCCCAACTGTTGCAAGCAAGGGCAAGGCATCTACACAGTAGCCATGGGTGCAGCAGGTGGGTTGGCTCTCCTTTGGAACCCAAACTCAGTCACTATGGAAAACTTCTTCACAACCAAATGGTCCATATCGGCAGCCTATCGACTCATCGGCTCCAACAAGCCAGACTATCTAACCAATGTCTATGGACCAACCAACTCAAGGGACAAACAAGCCTTCCTACATAGCCTGGAGAATCAAGCCACTCTAATCATGGGGAGCAGATGGATCATGGGAGTATATTTTAACATGATCTGCAACCTAGATGAAAAAAGAGGAGGAACGCGTCGTCTTGAAGCAGATTCGGGGGACTTTTAGCGCCTAATCGGCAACCTAGGCCTCGTGGACCTAGACACCTCCAATGGAACTTTCATGTGGACAAATCGTCGAACAGGATCTCACCAAATAGCCTGTAGATTGGATCGTTTCCTCCTCTCAGACTCTCTCATGTTGGAAGGAACAGCTTTGGAAGCCAGTATACTTGACTTTCATGGATCTAATCATTGGCCCATCCAACCCTAGCTAGACATCCCAGCAACTCCAGGATGAAAACCCTTCATGCTGGAGAAGTTCTGGCTCAACTACCCTGACTTCCAGCAAAACGCTCACGCTTGGTGGACAAAGGTTGTTGTGTCCAGCGGCTCCAAGATGTATAGGTTTCAGCAGAAACTCAAGAACTTCAAACAAAAACTCAAAACTTGGAACAAACAAACTTTTGGAAACATATTTGAGGCCCAAAGAAAACTAACGGAACAAATGAGTATCGTTCAAAGCCAAATCCGAGACATGGGTTTATCCGAAACCCTCAAGTTGCAGGAAGAGGCAATCAGCCAAAAGCTGGAGGAAAGAAAATCCCAAGAAGAAATCTTGTGGAGGCAAAATTCCCACATCCAATGGCTCAAAGAGGGTGACAGAAACACCAAGTTTTTCCATAGGTCCACCATCCAAAGAAGGCATGCTAATTTTATCACTCAACTTATCTCGGATAATGGGAAAATTAGGCACACTCATGAGGAGCTGGAAGAAGAATTGGTCACCTATTATCAAAACCTCTTGTCGAAGCCCCAGAGAGATAGAACTCAAGCAACTTCCCAGATCACGCAGCACATACCCTCCTTAATCTCTAAGGAACAGAACGCAGCCTTGGTTCATCCTATCACGCTTGAAGAAGTTGACCAGGCTCTCCAAGACACCCCAAAGGGAAAATCCCTGCGACCAGATGGCTTCACGTAATTTTCTTCCACCACTGTTAGCCAATGCTCAGAGAGAAAGTATGGGAGATCATTGAATACTCCAGACTCTCAGGTCAAGTCCTCCCAACCCTCAATGCCACTTTCCTTACCCTCATCCCCAAATAAGAGTGTGTAATTCATCCTCAGAAGTTCTAGTCGATCGCCCTCTGTAACGTTATCTACAAGCTCCTAACCAAGGTGATAGCAAGGTGACTCAAGCCTCTCCTTCCCTTCATCATCTCATCAGAACAATCAGGGTATGTGGAGGGTAGACAGATCTTAGACAGCGTCATCCTTTCTCATGAAGTTATCCACTCTCTTTAGAAGACCCGAACTCTAGGTATTCTCTTAAAATTGGACCTCTCCAAAGATTTTGATAAGTTAAGATGGGACTATATGCGTGCGATGCTTCTCGCCTTTGGTTTTTACCCCTCCTGGTTTGACTGGATCCTGAACCCTACCTCCTCATCCTTCTTTTCAATCCTTATCAATGGAATTCCTTCCCTCCCTTCTGCCCCCTCTAGAGGAATCAGACAGGGGGACCCCCTTTCCCCTTTTCTTTTCATCATCTTGGTAGAAGGCCTCAGTCGCTCCATTCAGGTTGTGGTAGAANCCCCTTCCCCCCGATTTGTGGACGATACTCTGATGGTGGGCTCCCCCACAGTCCAAGAGGCCCATACTTTTATCTCAATCATCCACACCTTTTGTGAGGCCTAAGGGATGGACATAAACAATAACAAATCCCATATCTTTCTTTTTCAACACTCCCTTGCCGATTCAAATCCACATCTTAGATATCTTGGGTTTCACTCGAAGCTCCCTTCCATCCAAGTACCTAGGCATCCCCCTCCTAGACAGAGCCCTCAAAAACAGCTCCTGGGAAGGCCTCCTCACTTCCTTTTCGAAAATACTCTCCTCCTGGACCTATCGATCTCTCAACCTCCCCAGTCGCCTCATCCTCCTCAAATCAGTCCTGCAAGATCTACTTGTCTATATTTTCTCGGCTCTTGTGGCCCCAAACTACATCCTCAATGCCATCAAAGCCTTGCAAAGAAACTTTCTCTTGTAGGGGCTCAAAGCGAGGAAGAAATTTTCTTTGATCACCTGGGAAAACCTCTGTCGACCTAAGTTTCAAGGGGGTCTGGGAATCGGAGATCCCTCTAATCTAAATAAAGTACTAAGCACCAAGATTTGGTGGATATGGCTGAAGAGACCTCAGGACCTCTGGGCCAGGATTTGGCGAACGAAGTATACTCCCAACGCAACAAAAAGTAGCCTCATTCGCTGGAATGAAGATACCCCGGGATCCCTGATTTGGACAGCCTCCAGGAAAAACCGCCACCTAGTAGTCAATCATTCTTTCTAAGAAATCCGGAATGGTCAGACAGCCCTCTTCTGGACAATTCTTGGCAACATCTCTCGGTTTTAGCACATGAAGATTGGGATGTTACCTTCTACCCCCCATCAACTCAAGCAGGACTGAAAAGAGTGGCAGATTACTGGAGGGTCAACCCCACGAATGCCACTTGGAGGTGTTGGAAGTCTACTAAAGATGACGTACATTGAAGCACATGTGGACCTTCAACCTTGGTACAACATGATCAACGAACGGAAAATACCTATCCTGCAAGGTGAGGACATCATACGATGGTGAAGCTCTCCAAGAGGTACTTTTAACATCCAAGAGGCCTATGCCATAAAGGCCAATCTCAATCCCCCTCCCCCAAGGGAATTTTGATGCAAAATCTGGTCTCTGAAACATTGGCCAAAAATCAGCATCTTCCTTTGGTTGGTGGCACACAGAAGCATTCTCACCTGGGATAATCTAACCAAAAGGGGATTTACAGGACCTTCAATTTTCCATCTTTGTCTATCAGAAGCAGAAGCCATGAATCACCTTCTTAACACTTTCCCCTTAAAGTTTGGGATCATTGCGCAACCATTATGCACACCTTGGATCGCAAAAGGGACAGCATCAACAACACCATCGAAGCATGGAGAGACAAGGTTTTTCAGTCACCGGTCCTAAATTGCATCTGGAAGCTACTCCCAGGTTTTATCCTTTGGCAACTCTGGAAGGAAAGAAATCAAATAATATTCAGAAATACCCAGAGTAATTGGCATCATGAATGGACCCAGATTTGTCACAACATAACAGAAATAGTCAGCTTGCAGCAATGGTCTGAGGCAGACTTAATCTTCCATACCCAGGAACAAAGCATCATGAATAACTAGAAACTCAACAAAAACCAAAGTTTGCTCCCTCCTCCTCGTCCTCCTCCTTGAGGGGACAGTCCTTCACATTGGTCCCCCCCTCCACTAGACTTTATCAAGCTAAATTTTGATGGAGATTCCAAAGGGAACCCAGGAGTGGCAGGTTTTGGTGTGGTGTTTTGAAATCATCAGGGGAACATCCTCCTCCTCACCGTGGGAAATTTAGGACATACTACCAACAAATCAGTAGAACTCTAGGGGCTAACAAGAGGGCTACAATTAACCACAGAACACAACTACAACAAACTTATAGTTGAAGGATATTCGCAAGTCATTCTCAACCTATTCGAGAAAATCCTAAATGGAGCAGACTTGGAGCAAGTTTCGCCCTGCTGGCGCCTTTCTCGTGGCCTAAGGACAATTGAAACTCTTCTACGACCAAGACAGACTCTCATCCCTTCCCATGTGAGAAGAAAAGCTAATCATATTGCGAACGATCTAGTCAATATTGGGGCAGGAAGGAAGGGACCAGATCTTATCTACCAGGCCCCCACCCACCAGATACACCCTATCTTTCAGAGATGCTAGACAAAATCCCTAACCATCGATAACTCCCCAGATGGGGTGATAATGGAGACCATGCGTCCAGTGGAGCAGCCAGGAGAGAGCCTTCGTGTCATCAACCACGTGATGGATGTGTGCCTCTCCCTCCTGCCACCTTAATGCCTTTAAGACTACCTTGCTTGAGACAGGGCGCCATTACTCTCAGTGCGCCCTTCTCTGCCTTGTCGTCCCTCCGATGGACCAGCGCCATTGTTCGTCCTTTACTCTACGTGTGTGGTCGTTTAATGAATTTCACCAGCGCCATTGATTTCTCCAAAGCTCGACCTCCTGCCCAGCTTCTGTTTAGTCTATTGTCACTCACTCCTGGTCATTTTCTCCCTCCTGGTGTTCCAGAGATGCCAAGGCAACGAGGGAAGTCTAAACAAGGTTCGGCATGGCAGCCCAGCCGACCCCGTTTAGTCCTCCGCCCCCCACCTTCACCCCCCCACAGTTCCTCCTCCTCATCGACCACCTCGTCCTCATCCCTGGCGCAGTCGACTCAAACTCCAGCCAACCTCCCGCCCCTTTCATCGTTGTTTTCCTATAGGATGGAGTGGCTTGATTTTTCGGGGACCTTGTTGGGATTCAACCCAGGACCTCTGGGAAACTTGGCCTCTGCTTCGCACCCAAGTCCATTGGCTCCTCCTAACTCATTGACCCGCTCGGCCTCCCAGTCGCTTCAGGCCCCGCCTCTTGATACTCGTTCTCAGTATGACAGCTCGGAAGAAAGCCAAAATTCGCGTCAACAACCTCGCTCACGAGCCGACTCTAGCGTTGACCCAGAATTTGAATTGCAAACCAGCCTCACAATGTTGCAAGGCTTGGTCCTTGACTTGCACCGAGACTTGGCTTCATTGGGCACTTTGGAGCACAACGAACCAGACCAAGCGGAGATCGTGCCACCAGCCCAGGCTAAGGACGTCGTGCAACTAGACGAGACACCATTCGAGGAGGAACCAGCTCCTCTTGGGGACTCGACACTCGGTGCCTTCTTCCTGGATGTGTGGCTGCAATACAACCCCACCACGTGATATGTCCAGGTGTCTTTGTTATTTTGCTATGTATGTTAATGTGGTTTTGCCTCATGATAGCCACCTATCTCAGCTATTGTTTATGGTTATTATTGTTACCAAGATGAAAATTGTATGTGAGCCAGTTGGAACAGGTGGTGGCCACCGATATCCACCTGGATCATGCATACACCACTGAAATATGTCTATTGATATATATTCATTTAAACAAGTTTTATATTCAAAATATTTCAAGAATGATGTTATCGCTAATTGAAAATCATCTATTTGCTCTTACTTAAAAATGATTTAAATGTAAATAAAATATATTTGAAAAAATAAAAATTTAAAAATATATTTATTAAAAAATATATTATTTTATAACATTGAATGTGTTGTATAATGAATGTGAAAAATATTATACTTTAATAATCAAAACGACTACTTGTGACATTTATAACAGTGTGTAAAATGATAAACATAACAAATAAACAATGTCCATCAAATCTATATAAGATGAAGATTATGATTTATTTTTTTTAAATTAAAAATTTTATTTTATTTTTAATTGATAATGGTAAGATGAA
>SNQJ01S0029384.1:147189-164035 GCA_010110895.2 Picea sitchensis | reverse complement strand
TGAAATTTATATGCGTATTTGAAGATAAGGAATTATTTACACACTCAAAAATTCTATGTTAGAAATGTTATGCGTAATTGTAAGGATTTTTACTAGGCTTGTTGATTTATTTTTCTTACTAGCCACTACAATACCATCTTTATATACAATAAATCCCAACAATTTTCCTTCATTGGCTACGAAAACATAATTCTTTGGATCGAGTGAAATGTCATACCTTCTGCATCTATTAAATATCTTTCTCAAATGTGTTATGTTCCTTTTTTGTTTAGAGAATATAGTGACATCATCAATATATACTACCACAAAGTCATATATTAGTCCTATGAATGTAATGTTCATTTCCCTTTGAAAGGTTTCCCCAACATTTATTAGTCAAAATGGCATTTTATTATAGGCATAGATTCCTCATTTGGTTCAGAACACAGTTTTCAAATGGTCATAATGAGAAACTAAAAATTGATTGTAACCAAAAAATCCATCTAGTAATGAGAGAATCTCATAACCAAAGACATATTGTAGAATTGTTTACATGGGTGGTACAAGGTAATTATCTTTTTCTGAATCCTTTTTCAAGTTTTAGAAATAAACACATAGTCTTATGTGCCCATTCTTTTTTCTTACAGGAACACGATTATAAATGCATTGGATGTGTCTAATTGGGAATATTATTCTTGCAGCCAATATCTTATTTAATTCATCCTTTTCTTAAGGTTCTAGGCTTGGATGCATCTTCCTCAATTTATGTTGAAAAGGTTTTGTTTGAGGCTTCATGGGGATGATATGTTGGATGATATTTGTATCATATGTTTTGAGGTAATCATATGTCTAGGAAAAGATGTATTTGTATTCTTTAAACAACTTGATTAAGGCTTTATTTTCAGTTGGTGAATGGTTCTTCCCAAGGTTGATACTCTGAGGTCTGTTTCTTGTTCCTAGATTTACTACTTCAAAATGCATAGTTGAACTAATAGTTTTTTGGTTTGTTACTTTCTTCAAATTTTCTTGAAGATCATAAATATTTTTTAGCCTTATCACATTCTTGGGGATATTATTTATTGGAGTGGTTTTAACACCAACCGTTTGACTTTTTGAATCGAGACAATCATAATTCATGTTTTTGTCATGTTGGCCTTTATCTATGATTGAATCTTTGTAAATTTTTTCAAGATGTAGAAAATTTATGATCTATTGGTCATCATCAAAGACTCTCTAGTTGGTAATGTTGTCAAGGATTGAAATATTGTACAACAATTCCATAGAAAATGTATTAGGCATTATTCCTTCTGATGGAATTAACTTAGATGAAACATTAGCTAATAAATCAACATCATAGTTTAAAGAGCGAGGAACAAGATTGATATTAAATGCATGAAAGTGTTTGATCAGTTCCCATACCTATTTCCAGTAGTGTTTGAGGTGAGTTGAAATGAAATTTATGGTGTTTATTACTTGTCTTGTTACAATTTTAGAGTCACCAAATATCTTTATTTTCCTTGCTTTAAAGTATACCGCTTTTCTCAATACTTGTATAAGAGCTTCATATTAAGCATTATTGTTTGTACAATGGAATTCAATTCTGCATGAAATTAAGGTTTTATAGCCATTAGAGTCTATTGTGCATGCACAAAAACCTCCCTAATTTATTCTCTTACCTTTCTCCAGGATAAGAAATTGGGACCCCCTACTAATCCTTTCTACTGGAAAACCTCTAATAATCTCTCACTCCACTTGTAAATAAATAAAATCACCTTCTTGGTATTCACTAAAACCTTTCAATCCTTCACTCAAAAATTTTATTTACTTTCATTTTATTTGATTATGATAATACTGGTGAATTTGTGACGAACTCATCGATACATGAAATACTAGTGAGTTCAGGACAAAATCACCGAAATTGGAAAGGCCACAACACTTAATGTTTTATGAGGTCAAAATTCAGTGTACTGATGAATTTTCAATAAACTTTTCCAATAAATCGGTCCCCTTCCATATAAACTTGTCGATACATCAGTGAGGTTCACACGAACTTCACCGACACATAGAACTTTTCCACTGAAATTTTTTCGACGAAATTTGTCGATACCCTCCTCTTGTATCGTTGAAGTTCATAAGAACTTATCTGATACTCTTTCCTCTTATTGGAAAAGTTACCACCAACTCTATCGGTTCCCTCCTTCCATATCACAAAATTTTAAAAGAACTTTTCTAATACCATCCTCCACACATTGACACACTTCTTGCAAAATTTTTAGATACCATTATTCGCATCCCAATGGTGTTGCTGACATCTCCACAGTACTGCCTCCACATTATTGGTGAAGTTAATACTAACTTCATTGATACTAACTTTCTCCATGCCTTCATATTGAGACCTCTCATATTCTCCTCCAACTTAGGTTATTCTCACTATTCCCACCAATCATGTTTCCATTGTTTATTATAATCACTAATTTCATTCATGATTGGATAATCGATGAATAATTTTCTACCTTACCTTATCTACTTCATGTTTTAGTCGTAATTAAGTCTGATTGTGTCACCAACAACTTTCATTGCGCATACCATACGATCTTGTTTACTTTGTGCTTCTTGATTCTATGAACAACTGTGATTATGAAAGTGTCATCTATCATCAAGTGGGTTAAATGTACAATATATAAGACTTTCATTGGATATGAATTTCAACTTAGAAGAAAATTAGTCCTCCTAACTCCTAAACGGTGTAAAGTGCTCCAAACGTGAATTGGTTGTTTTTGCGGATTTATATTTTTGTGTTTCTGACACATTACCTCATCACCAATGGATAAACTAAGATCATTTACAACACATATGATATAGGAACAAAGAAATCAATTATGGAAAAGAATCAACAAGAACGAGACCCAAACATTCTTTAAAAAATGCCTTTCAGCACAATTTTTCAGTGTTCGTCAAAATGTAGTTTTCATCTATGAAACAAGCCAAATGTATGATTGATACAATTGCACCTCCAACACAACTCTTGGAATCAAAATATGAGGCCCAGAAGTGTGAAAACAATCACCAAGGATTTCTCACCCAAACCAACCTCATCAATCATGATACTAATAAAATATTTGAATAACATGGTAATCAATCTCACTAGAAGCATCTCCCCATGCTCTTCGGGTCACAAAAAATGGTACCCCAATAATACTCCGTATCAGAAAGTAATGATCCTTTGAAATCCCCTCCAATGACGTTAGCGTAATTTTTCATTTTTCAATTTATGCCTCCACACAAAACTTCTTTGTTTGAAATGTTTGTGTTATGCAAATTATATTTTTATATAAAATTATTTTTTATTTAATCTAGATTTGAGTTATTTAAATTTAAAATTCTATTCAACCAAAAAGAAATAATTAAGCCCAAATGGGTTAGATCCAATGGTGGAATCCGAGGAGTGTTTCACCACTGGGAAAGGTTCAATTCATGTGAGGGATTTACTTGGATCCATGGGGGCACCTTGAGGTAGTGGTCAAACGTGTGGTTGCACCCATAGATACTATATTAAATGGTAGCATGACCTATGCACACATAATTGGATCAAATATCATCCCCATGTCCTTAAAATTTTAAGTCCCCATGGTGTATAACAATTGATGAGGGAGTGCGTTGTTAAGGCACTATGTAAATGAAGTCATTGGTTCGAAACCTTTGGGGACACCTCAAATCCAACCATTTTAATGGTTGGTGCAACCCAGGCCGGGTGCAATCCCCAAGTGATTTTAATGGATTATATGCCCCTAGGTAGTGGCATCTTAGCCACAAGCCAATCCCACAAGTCAAGGATATTTAACTAACAAAAAAACAATAATTAAGAAAATGTTGGAAACAATAATTAAAAGGATTTTTTAATGAATGTCAAAGGATATCATAAGGAATGTTTTAAACCATATGTTAAGAGGGATTTTAACAAGGAAAACAAGTTACATGTGAAGGGGAGGTCCCATGGACCATACCCCACCTCCACATTGTTAGTTTTAAATACACATGATCCTATTTAAAAAAAATACAAAGCATTCAATCCCAAGTCAAACTAAGGAACATGATCTCTAGAGAACTTAAGACCAACTACGAAGACACAATGAATTTGGAGGTCTTCCCACTAATTGCGTTGTTGAAATGGGAGAGATGCCCACTAACCCATCGATGAACATAAAGGAAAATAAAATATTAGTTTTGGGACACCTATGGATGTTCACAATATGGTCTCTCGTAAACCATGTGAAATTCACAACACGGTCTCCGATACACCTGGTAAAGTTCATAACCTTAGTTCTGGTACATGTGTTAATGTCGATGTGATAAAATTGTTAACTCTATATACAATTAGATAGAAATGTAACACCCCATTCATTCTCATAAACAACCCTCACATCTAAGATATAGACTATAAATCCAAAGGTTTTCCTATAGAAATAACCCATGAGAAAACAAAAGAATAAACAAGTTATGACAAGGCTACAAGTAGCATATACCTGCCCCAATGAAAAATTGAGAAGGACTTAATTCCTATGACCTTTGAAATATGTTTATTTCCTTTACCATAGTTATGAAGGAGTTTCCATCTCACTCAATTCCCTTTTCTATTTCTACTCATGCTTCTCATTTTGTTGGTTCAATTTTTCCTTCTTATTATAACCGATTCAAATTATAGCTATGGGTTTGATTTTCCTTGCCCCAGGGCTAGTAACTTCACTTATATAGTTTAGAATGAGAAACCTTGAGAATGAAATGGAAGTCCAATATTCAATTTCTATTATATTATACTATATTAATTGATCGTGATTTTTTCTTTGGCCACATCCATCCTATGGAAAAAACTTTTTTTCCAATAGAAAATTTGCTCGAAATTATATTAATATTATAATATCATTTACATCAACAAGTACCATTAAAAAAAGAGTATTTCAAATAGTAGTAAACTAACTGTACTATCACCAAAATAACCTATAATACCACTAACTTCTCCCTCCATACATAGAATTACTATCAATAGAGTGCATCAGAAATCTATTACTGAAATGACCATCAAAAAAATAGATAATCTCCCCTTTGACAAAATAATATTTGACACAGAAAATCATAAATACTATCCCAAAAAAAACAGAATGTAAAATGACAATCTCCTCCAATTAGAATAATTTTTTATGAGCGGGTAGGCCAGCCTTTCCATTTTCCCATTGATAGAAAGTTAATCTTCCAGGTGGACCTAGCAAAGATTTCTTGGAAAGGTGATCTGCTTCTTTATTATACTCCCTGTATATATGATGATAGCTAATTTCTTGGAAGTCTGTCGATAAATCCCTGGTTCTGTTCTTCAAGCCTTCGATGTCGATAGCATTTAAATTGCCATTTTTTTCAGCCACTCTATGATCACCTTTGAATCCCCCAAGACCTGTATCTTTGATAATTTCCATAGTTTTTCAAGAGTAAGAGTAACCCATGCCCCTATCAACTCTGATTTAGAGTTTGTCCCTCTCCCTCCATTAATATAAAATCTATAAACCTGCTTGTTTGGGGTTTTGATAACTCCTTGGACTCCACATATCGATCCATACTGAATGGAAGCCCCATAAAAAAAATTCGTAGGATAGTCTAGAAAAACGCAAGTCGGGTTTCTTCTAAAAGTATATGATTTTTGTGAGTAGGAGCAAGAAGAGTGCACTCTTATAGTTTTACATATTACTGCCCACACCGATGGTGATTTTTTCTTGAAAACAACTAGATTCGTTTCAAGCCAGATATACCAACATATATGAACAACCAATGTATTTGGGACAGTTATGTATTTTTCCTAGGAGTCAAAACAATCATTAAGGGAAGTACCTATCGATATATAATTTTTCTTATGCACAAACGATAATATGTCCCACACCACCTGTGTGAATGGAAAGTGCACAAAAGATGGTCTATGTATTCATCATCATTTTTACACATTAGGCACATGCTGAAACCCTGCCATCCTTTTTTTTTTTTTAAACCTCCCAAGTTAAAATATAATTTTCGGTTGCTAACCATACGAAGAGTTTTAACTTCAATTGGATGTTCCATTTGCATAGTTTATGTTTCCAGCTGCTCCAAATAGGTAGATCTTGAATGGAAATAAGAGCTGAGTATAAATTGTTAACAGTTAATTTACCTGAGGAATCCCCCGCCCCCGCCCAGAGTAGAGAATCAACTCTCACCATGAGTGAGACAGCCGCTTGATTTAGATTATTGGAATATACCTCCCATTCAGATGCTAAACTTCCTGAAATCCCCAACTCTGTGCTTCTTATCCAAGTCTCTGATGAAGTTACTAGATCATGTGCCATAGAGACTTGAGCTAATACCATGACTCTTTTGAGAGTTAATTGCGCCAACAAGTCTTCTGATAGGTAAGACTTGGAACCTAATCCAAGAATTTGATATCTACCTATATTTATATAGTGTCTCGATCCTTGATACCAACTAAGCCAATGTAAAATAATATGAACGGATTGAACAAGGCTAGTCCACATCCTTGATGCAACTCTATATTTATGATTTTCCATCCCATACCAGTTGATTGCCGTAGAACTTTTCAAATATTTGTCCCTTAATACCAAGTGTTAGATTCCCTGCTGAGAGAGAACCCTCCAGAGAGTATTCACATTTAAATCCTTGCTGAAGAGTAGGAGGTTTATAAAGCCCCATCTGCCATTTTTCTTTGGTCTGGAGAGTAGGTCCCATATTCACAGGTGGAGATGACTAGTATCTTTGTGCCCATTCCAGAGAAAATGGTACATCATTTTCCTTATCTTGCTCAATAACAATCGAGGTTTTGATTACATTGACATCCAATAAACTGGATGGCCTTCCAACACAGTTTTTACCAAKATGTATCTACCACCCAAGGTGAGCCACCAATTGCACCATAAACCTATCCTTTTAGAAACTTTAGTTATTAACTAGTCCYAGTCTCCCRCATGATACGTGCATGTCTTCAGATAGTATCCCAATTATTTGAAGCTCGCTGAGAGGTTTATAAAATTATATGGAAGAAAGCACTTGAATGGATCAAGCTCACTATCAGTAATGCCTGCATAATGGAATGTAGTTTTTGAAAGATTAACTGTTACCCCCAAAGCTTTACAAAATAAGCAAATAAATTAGTCAATTTCCCACCATTATTTTAGATTCTCCTTCGTCATAATAAGCACATCATCAACAAAAAGTAAATGAAAAATCTTGTACATTCTAGAAAATTTAATACCTAATAGTTTACCTTCACCTATGGAATTTTTCAAGAGTAGGTTGAGGCCTTCCATGACCAAGATGAATAGAAAAGGCAAAAGTGGGCACCCTTGGTGCAGTCCCCTACCACTTTTAAAAAAATCAGTGGCTTCTCCATTTATCAATACAACAAAGGATGATGAAGTCACACATGTCATGATCCAATTGGTCATCTAGATCTCGAATCCCGTTGTTAGAAGGATAATTATTATGAGATTCCAATCGATACAATCATAAGCTTTCCTTAGCTCCAGTTTTAATACCAAATCTTTTAAAATTTTCTTTTTAATACTGTGTAAGATTTTGTGGACAATACCAATGGCATCTTGTATCCTCCTTCCTTGTAGGAAACCCAACTACTCAGCTGAAAGGGCAATTGACAGAATCGGTTTGATCTGATTCACAATGATCTTTGAGATCACTTTATAGCACAATTGCACAAAGATATCGGATGGTAATCATCGAAGGTTGTTGGTTTTTTATCCTTCATAATTAATGTCAAAAAGGTCGAGTTAAGGATACCAACAATGGAGCCCAACCTTCTCGTTTCTTCCACCATTTCAAGAAAATCCTCCCCRACTATATTAAAAAAGAAAGTGAAAAACTTAGAGGCCAATCCATCCGACCCTRGGYTCTTTTCTTTTTTGAAATTAAAGAGGATTTTTTTTAATTCTTCCATAGTTACTGGTTGATATAAGGTACTCAGGTACTCGGTTCATCATCCTTTATCATCCATGGATAATAACTAACAATTTTGACTTGATCTGTAATGTTCCTAGAATCCTGATTTTTGGAAAATCCTTGAAGTGATTGATCGTTGCCTCCTTAATATATCCTTGCTCAGTAACAATGTTTCCATTACCCTCATTGATTTCCCATATGTGTTTCATGTCCTTGTTGAAACTAGCATAATTATGAAAGAAAATTGTATTATTGTCCTCACTTGACAGCCAAATAGCTCTGCTGCTAAGTTTCCATCTTTCTTTGGTACCTCTAAGAATACAATTTTTTTCAAGTTCCCTTTGTCAAAGGAGCTTTCCTTCCTCAATGTTGGATGAATCCTCCATCAAATGTAGGATCGATACCTTAATACCCGTTTCAAGTTCTTTCAGTTTTTCATTTCTTTTACCCAACTTTTCTTTAAACAATTGTTTTGTGTGTTTCTTTAGAACCTTTAATTTCCATACAAGTCTCTTATGAATTCCTCGTTCATAAAGGAACACAAGATCATTCCATATATCATGAACTAAATTGATATAATCTTGTTCATTCAACCAGTTCGAATTTAATTTGAATGGAAATGCCTTGTGTAATGGTAGAATTCCCAACTATAGGAAAATAGGCGTGTGATCTGAAATGTAGGGAAACTCTACCCATGATCTAAAGATTCCAACATATAATAATAATTCTTAGGATACTAGACACTGGTCTAGTCTTCT
This sequence comes from Picea sitchensis, assembly GCA_010110895.2. Lineage (NCBI taxonomy): Eukaryota > Viridiplantae > Streptophyta > Pinopsida > Pinales > Pinaceae > Picea > Picea sitchensis. Next base: position 155,315 of record SNQJ01S0029384.1, on the reverse strand, counting down.
TGACACCACTTCACTTCCCTCGTGACCATTGCACCATGTCAATACAAGTTTGTTCAGTTTGATATCAATCAACTTACTAACACTCAATAGATCCTTGAAAACATTTGGACTGATCCAAGAATCTCTTAACTGAGCCAATTTGAGGGTGCCTCCAATCCCTCTAATGTTCAATGAGAGAAATAACATTAATTTTCCCAGGTGAGGGCTTTCAATTCTCTAAGAGGCCCACTATCCATGGAGGAGGGAGTATTTTCAATATTGTTGGGCGTTACGACAACCAGTTTCTTTTAGAACTATGGGTTTTTATTGGTGGCAATTCACTCCCAATTCCCCTTGACCAAGAAAATTCTTTTCCGCTCCCCCTAGGGTGAGTCCGGGAAGGGTTTTCTTTTGATCTTGTTTCAATATCCATGATTGTCTTTCCTTTCTAAACATGGAGTTTTGTAGAAGTTTTTTTATCCTTAATGAAAGCGATGAGTGAGTTGAGGACTGCACTGAGGGTGGGTTCATCCTCCTCAGTTTCTTTGTAACCCGACCTCACCTCTATATCCATTTACTCCATAGGTGAAGGCACCGGGTCAAAATGAGTTGGTCGAGGGATAAGGTGAGGAGAGGACAGTGAAACATTAGTCATAATAAGAGGAACAATGGGATCATCGGGACGGTAGGTAGGTAAAACATCAGATTCCAAGTCAGACACATTTAGGGATCTTTTTGGCCACTCCAAGACCTTCACCGGAGATTTATTCGAAATCGTATCTTCACTTATATTCAGGTTCCCAACAGTTGATGTAAGGATCCACTGAGATTTAGCTATAGCATCCCTTTCCCACATAGTAAGCGAGGAGAATAAATTAGGACAAAAGTGTTTTTACTTACCCATTAGTGTCGTCGGACTTTCCTCCTGCGAATCTGTGCGAAAATCATAGTGTAAATATCTACCTCCAAGTGAATCCACCTTAGTGACATATTTTAGAGGCTCTCTTTGTAACTGAGAGTCCTCTGACTCCTCTTCCATTAACTTACCTGAACATTCCCGGTGGAGGTGACCAATACACCGACAACTGCTGCAATGGAATGGGATTCCAAGAAAATCTAATTTGTTCATGTAATGTTGCCCACACCACTTAATATCTAGAACCTCTGGGAGTCCTCCATGTATCTCCTTTTCTACGAGGACTGTGCCCATTTTCCTTGAAGAGTTCTCGAAAGCAGCGGAATCAACATAAATGAACCTCCCCAGCGAGTTTCCTATCTCATGTAAGGCCCCTTCATTCCACATATGAATCGGGAGACTAGGTAGGAGAACCCATATGTGATGAAGATGAAAATGCTTCATCACTGGGTCAAACGCCACCCTCCAACATTTTAACATTAAACTACATCCCCCATTCACCCAAGTCGAATTCAATAAATAAGACACATCCTTGGGCGACTTACAGAGAAACCCCATCCACCCTTGTGTAAGGTAGAGGATTTCCGGGGTATATCCCAGGTAGGAATTCCACTGTTTCTCCAGCCACACTATAAAATTTCCATCACTTAGGTACAAGTAAGCCAATTTTCCCACTACTCCATAGAGTGCCATCCTACATGATTCTTCTAATCCCACATCCGCACCTAAAACAATTTTTCTGGCCTTTCTATTAGTCTTCCACGCTTTCCTCCTGTTACCTGTCGAAGTCGATTCTAAACAGGAGCTTCTAAACCTCTTCGACTAGTCAATACCCTTGATACTCAAGTGAAACACTGGTGATTTTGTTCTGAGATCCTTTGGTTATGCTAGGCTTCGAATCAGAGGGTTACCTGTTGAGTGAGAGTTAGAAACAGGTTTCCGAGAGTTTCACATACCAGGATAGGATGTCATAGCTGAGGATGTAAATCCTGGCTTTGTCATCAAATCAGTTGTTANAAATATTTGTTCCTTAATACCAAGTTCCAGATTCCCTGTTGAGAGAGAACCCTCCAGAGAGTATTCACATTTAAAGCCTTGTTGAAAAGTAGGAGGTTTCTAAAGCCCCATCCACCATTTTTATTTGGTCTGGAGAGTAGGTCCCATCTGCACAAGTGGACATGATTAGTATCTTTGTGCCCATTCCAGAGAAAATAGTACATCATTTTCCTTATCTTGCTCAATATCGATTGAGGAATTGATTCCATCGACATCCAATAAACTATCTGGCCTTCCAGCACAGTTTTTACCAGGATGTATCTACGACCCAAGGTGAGCCACCAGGTTCACCATAAACCTATCCTCTTAGATATTTTAGTTATTAACCAGTCCCAGTCTCTCGCACGATACGCGTCTGTCTTCAGATATTATCCCAAGTATTTGAAGCCCATTGAGAGGTCTCTAAAAGTGTATGGAAGAAATATCTTGAATGGATCAAGCTCGCTATCAGTAATGCCTGCATAATGGACTGTAGGTTTTGAAATATTGATTGTTAGGCCCGAAACTTTACAAAATAAGCAATTATTTTTTTCAATTTCACACCATTCTTTTAGATTCGCCTTCGTCATAATAATCACATCATCAACGAACGGTAAATGAAAAATCTTGTACATTCTAGAAACTTTAATACCTGAGAGTGTACCTTCACCTATGGCATTTTTCAAGAGTAGGTTGAGGCCTTCCATGACCAAGATGAATAGAAGAGGTGAAAGTGGGCACCCTTGGCGTAGTCCCCTGCCACTTTTAAAAAACTCTGTGGCTTCTCCATTTATAAATACAACAAAGGATGATGAAGTCACTCATTCCATGATCCAATTGGTCATCTGGATCCCGAATCCTGTTGTTAGAAGGATAATTCTTATGAGATTCCAATCGATACAATCATAAGATTTCCTTAGGTCCAGTTTTAATACCAAGGATTTTAAATTTTTCTTTTTAATACTATGTAAGATTTCGTGGGCAGTATCAATGGCATCTTGTATCCTCCTTCCTTGTAGGAAACCCAGTTGCTCAGCCAAAAGGGCATTTGACAGAAACGGTTTGATCTAATTCGCAATGATATTTGAGATCACTTTATAGCACAGACTGCACAAAGATATCGGATGGTAATCATCGAAGGTTGTTGGTTTGTTAACCTTCGGAATTAATATCAGAAAGGTCAAGTTAAGGCTACCAACAATGGAGTCCAGTCTTCTTGTTTCTTCCACCATTTCAAGCAAATCCTCCCCGACTATATCAAAAAGGAAAGTGAAAAACTCAGAGGTCCAACGATCCGGCCCTGGGCTCTTTTCTTTTGTGAAATTAAAGAGGACCTTTTTTAATTCTTCCATAGTTATTGGTTGATATAAGGTACTTGGTTCATCATCCTTCAGCATCCGTGGATAATAACTAACAATTTTGACTTGATCTGTGCTATTCTCGGAATCCTGATATTTGTAAAAATCCTTGAAGTGATTGATTGTTGCCTCCTTAATAGTTCCTTTCCCAGTAACAATGTTTCCATTACTGTCATTGATTTCCCATACATGTCTCCTGGCCCTGTTGAAACTAGCATAATTATGAAAACAAATTGTATTATTGTCCCCACTTGACAGTCAAATAGCTCTGTTGCGAAGTCTCCATCTTTCTTCGATACCTCTAAGAATACAGTTTCTTTCAAGTTACCTCTGCCGAAGGAGCTTTCCTTCCTCAATGTTGGATGAATCCTCTATCAGATGTAGGATCGATACCTTAATACCCTCTTCAAGTTCCTTCAGTTTTTCATTGTTTTTATCCAACTTTTATTTAAACCATTGTTTTGTGTGTTTCTTTGAAACCTTTAATTTTCATACAAGTCTCTTCTGACTTCCCCGTTCAGAAAGGAACACAGGATCATTCCATATATCATGAACTAAATTGATATAATCTTGTTCATTCAGCCAATTTGAATTTAATTTGAAAGGAAATGCCTTGTATAATGGTAGAATTTCCAACTGTAGGAAAATAGGTGTGTGATCTGAAATGTAGGGAAAATCTACCCACGATCTAAAGATGCCAACAGATAATAATAATTCTTTGGATACTAGACATCAGTCCAGTCTTCTCACCACCAATTCACTGCCCTCACGACCATTGTGCCACATCGGTACAAGTTTATCCGGTTTGATATCAATCAACTTACTAGCACTCAGTAAATCCCTGAAAATTTCATCCGATGGTCTATGCCAGGCCGCCCCACCCCAGACCTCATCCGAAGCTAAAACAAAGTTTAAGTCACCCGCTAGGATCAAATTCCTAATCTCCAATAATCCACTATCCGCCACTGAATGCCAGAATTGCAATCGATCTGTACAAGGCCCATATATATTTAGCAAAGCTACTTCCCGCTTATCCTTTAAGCACCTTCTTCTTAACAAAATACCACCAATTGTGAGATAGGGTACCAGGTCATAGACATTTGGATCCCAAGAGACTAGTAATCCCCCCAAAGTGCCTAATGAATTGACCGCACAAGAAACCCATGTAGGTCTCAAAGCATGAAAAAAATCTCTGGATTTTTTAGCAAAAACCAGAGTTTCCTAGAAGAATACAATATCGGGTCTAAACTAATCCAAAAGTATCCTAACTAATGCCAATTTGAGGATGCCTCCAATCCCTCTAATGTTCAATGAGAGTAATAACATTACTCTTCTCGTGCGAGGGCTTTCAGTGCTCTAAGAGCCCCACTATCTGTAGAGGAGGGAGTATTTTCAATAGTTTTGGGCATTACGACAACCAGTTTCTTTCAGGAACTACGGGTTTTTATTGGTGACAGTTCACTCACGATTCCCCTTGACCAAGCAAATTATTTCTCGCTCTCCCCAGGGTGATTCCGGGAAGGGTTTGCTTCTGAGCTTGTCATAATATCCACGATTTCCTTTCCTTTGTAAACATGGAGTTTTGTAGCATTTTTATTATCCTTAATGAAAGGGATGAGTGAGTCGAGGAATGCACTGAGTGTGGGTTCGTCCTACTCAGTTTCTTTGTAACCCGACCTCACCTCTATATCCATTTCCTCCACAGATGAAGGCACTGGGTCAAAGTGAGTCAGTTGAGGGATAAGGTGAGGAGACGACAGTGAAACATTAGTCATAATAGGAGGAACAATGGGATCACCGGGAGGGTAGGTAGGTAAAACATCAGATTCCAAGTCAGACACATTTAGGGGTCTTTGTGAGCACTCCGAGACCTTCACCGGAGATTTCTTCGTAATCATATCTTCACTTATATTCAGGTTCCCAGCAGTTGATGTAAGGAGCCACTAAGAGTTATCTATAGCATCCCTTTCCCATGGAGTAAGCGAGGAGAATAAATTAGGACAAAAGCGTTTTAACTTACCCATTAGTGTCGTCGGAATTTCCTCCTGCGAATATGTGCTGAAATCATAGTGTAAAGCTCTGTCTCCGAGTGAATCCACCTCAGTGACTCATGAAAAACACTTAACTCATATTATATAATTGTCTTCATATTATATAATTGTCTTTATTGTAATAAGTGTATAATTTTTACGTTTGAATCTTTTTCTAACATGTATCCCATATTTATTGTCTACTTAAAAGTTTAACATAGTATTACTAGCATACCCCCTAAGCGGGCGAATGGGAATGTCGAAGTAAGTTGAGGAAAGTTTTTAGTGGACCTAATGGTTAAGAACATGTGTTTCCTCATTGAAGGTCGTAGGGTTAAATCAAGAGGGGGTAGGGTATGTACACATATGTAGGCTTTAGCAGTCAAACTATTTTAATTGAAATGATCTTATTTGAAGTTAGTGGTGAAGTTGGTGGCGAAAATATTGTAAGTTTTGAAAATAGATGTAAATCCCAGTAGAATAAAAAACTTGATCTATAAGCTATGTATGATCAATAATTAAATGTATGATATATAAGATATGATTTTATTTTAAAGATGATAATAAAAATGTGGCTAATGATGAAATTTAAAAATAATTTGTTTTGGTCTCATATTTTTTTGTGGATAAAAAATTTAATAATAATATTTGCAAATATCAAAACCAAACCATTATAATTCACTAAATAAATTTTAATATACAACTAAAAAAAAAAACTAAATTAAAGCATTGAACCCTAAATTATAATATCACAAATTTGTAACACATACATTATAAGTGCATAAAGGTATATAAAAAATATATCAACATAAAAAGTAATCATTATAAAATCGTTTATTCAATGTTATGATGGAAATACAAAAATGTGAATTGCTACATATTACAATATATGGAAAAATAAATAAACTATGGTGTGATTTCATTTGGATTCATATCGTCTCGGCAAAAATGTCAAAACATAGAAATGGTTGGATCTCCATATGTAGTCTATATAATCCAGGGTTTTCTAGCACGTTGAATCCATTCATGCTTTCAAAAATGCAATTTAAGCAACATAAAAATGTAATTTCAATCACATTTATATCATGGGATTCATGGGAAAATGCACACAAACTTAGAATGTTTAGACAACCTCGTGCAACTATGTCTATAGAATCTATATAATAGAGATTTTTGAAATTCTAAAAAAATTTTAATCGATTAAGTTTCACACACACACACACACACACACACACACACACACACATATATATATATAATAGAGATTTTAGAAATTAAGAAAACCATCTTTGCATTTATGCAACAGGATACTACCTTTATAAACATCAATATTTTAATTGTTTTTGTTTTGGGTTTTGTTACAAATTTATATGACGGTTAGAAATAGAATATATAGACCATGTATTTTTGTATGCCCAATATTGCATGAAAAACAAACACTGACACACTTGAAAACTTTGTTTTTGGGTGTTCACGAATACACTCTCAGATAGTATTTGTGATTAATGAGTTTACCATTGATTATTTTCTATTTATCTTTACCTCAACGTAATGTTTTTTTAAATGTGACATTATATATTTTGAAATTGTAAAATTTGATTGTGTTCATGAATTAAAAAATTACTTTTTAAAATTGTAGATTTTTAAATTGCGTTAATGGAATCAATAGAGTAAAAAACCTTTTCTTTTGGAAGTGTACCTTTTACCTAGTGAATTGTAATTCTCATTTAATTGGATGACAAAAAATATTATGTAGGGGCACTAAAAGCAGATGTCGGAAGTGTTGTAAGTGTCCCTTATTAATCCCCATTTTATAAGTGCATGCTAGTTTAGAACTATAAAAGGTAAATCTATAGGTAGGAGAGTTTTGTATGGAAAAGATCTGAATTCCCACATCAGATATGCAAAACCCTGACATGGCTTACATATGAAGACATATGTGAGTGTAAAAAGGCCATTTGGTAGAAAATGAAGAAACACATGGTCAAGACCTAACACAAACATAAAGCCAAAGTCTTATATGCCACAAACTCGGTATACCTAGTCATTTGACTAGGAGAATCTGTATGCCCAATATGGGAAAAAATGATGTGAATGTAACAAGGAAGAGTTCCCAATAGATCCACAACACCTAAAGGCCAAGAGTTATCCAACCACTTAAATAAAGAGACATTTGGTCATCATATCACTATTGATGAAGAGCATCACTTCTCTTGTCGGGAAAGAAGGGGCTACAAGTGTCAACAGAGCCAGGAAAATTGATGATCATTGTTGGGCTACAAATGTTTTGATCAACATTTTGATCTCTTGTAGGACAAGAAGGGGCTACGAGTGTCAACAAAGCTAGGAAAATTGATGATCATTGTTGGGCTACAAATGTTTTGATCAATGTTTTGATCTCTTGTAGGACAAGAAGGAGCTACGAGTGTCAACAAAGCCAGGAAAATTGATGATCATTGTTGGGCTACAAGCTACAAATGTTTTGATTAGCTTTTTGATCTGTTAGTAGGTCAAAAAATTAAAGCAATTTCTAATCTTGAATTAAATTGTTTATTTTATTTTTTTTTGGTTGGATTTCAACGTAAAAATTCTTTTGATCTCATCATTGTGTTATCCAAAGTATAAAATGTTAATATCATTATCATTTTATAAAATGTTTCAAAATAAATTAGTTCAATGGTTCTCTATATAAATTATTTGTTCAATGAGCATTATCATTTGGTCTCATTAGCGAGCAAGATACATCAAATGTTTCAAGGTTTTTGGAATGCAACCTTAGTAATCCTGACTCCTAATGTTGTTACTTGC
>SNQJ01S0029384.1:91279-113668 GCA_010110895.2 Picea sitchensis | reverse complement strand
GAATTAAGTTGGGAAAAGGTTAGGATGGGTTTGGGTAGGTTAGGAGGGTCTAACTTGCTCATTGCCACCTTAACATCCACTCACTAACTCAAAATTACAATGATTTTTGACATTTGACTAATGTCACTTTAGCAATTAAAATCGTTGTTTTGACTAAGACTGACTCTGAGTGGACTAAGACATAGTAAAACTTGTCCAACTGAGCTGAAACTTGGTATATGGGTGTAGGGGGTGCTATTCCATTTCTTTTGAGCAAAAATACCCCTATCAAAATCCCAAAGATCCAGTTTTTACAATATAAGCTCAAAAAATATTTAATTAATTAAGTTATTAAAAATTTAATTAATTAAAAAAAACCTATCTAGACTCGACGAAATTCCGCGAAACTTTCTACACTGCCTAGCATGGTCATTTACAACATTCCCAAACAAAGGCTACCAAAAAAATGAGACCATTAGAGCGCCTTTCCCCACTTTGGAGGAATTATTGCATGTGAGGAGGGAAAAACTCAAGGGAAGTCGGCCAGGCCCTAAGGCCCGGTCGACAACCTGAGGATAAAAAACCCTCGGTGAAAGGAACTCCCCTAATGGAAACACCCAAGGTGTCTGACCTAACTATGATCCATGCAGACTTATTACATTATCAACCCACGCAGGGGTGCGGAAATTTCGTTTACAAAATTTTGTGCTGGGGTATCAGATACCCAAGAAGAACCAAAACTGTCTTCATCAAATATGCATCTAGTGATGCATCTTCATGGCACATGAGTTGACCCCTAGCTGAATAGGCGGTCAACAGACTCCACACTCCTCCCTCACTCACGTTCCTCACACTAACCTCACGTACCTCCCTCACGTCCCCACTCCCACGTAATTTGGAAGTCATTTAATGAATGGGGCGTGGGTCCCATCTTTCCTCCCATACGTTCCTTTCCTCACACTCCATCACTTTAAATCACGCTCTCCCCTTGGAAACTTACATCCCCCTTTAGCAAGTGTGTCTCCCTTCCTACGTGGGTTTTGGAAACTCTCATAACTTAAAGCATGGGTCCCTTTATCCCCTCATGCGCCATCATTTCCTCTTCCACTCACGTGCCTTTTGGGAGTGTGTTTCACACACTCTTTCCACACTCCAGATCATGCCATCCCATACCCCCACGTATTTCCTCCTTAGCTCACGCTTTATCCTTGGTCCTTTTTGGAATGTCTCACGTGGAGAAGGAAACTTCACATTTTAAAGCATGAAATTTCTCTTTTAAGGCATGCGTGGGCCTCCTCTTAGCTCATACGTTTCATCTTTTTCTTGCTTTCTCCTCATCCCATCACCTTCCTGCCATTTCCCCTCACCCTAAAAGCTTAGTCCCTCATTGGTTGCTTTAACCTTTTGAGTTGTCTTCACCTTTGGATCTTTGACACTTGTTGAAGATCTAAGGGGGGTCTCCTTGGTTTCTTTTGCTATTTAAGAAACCTCTCCTTCACTCTTTATTCACCTTTCATTATTGTACTGTTATGCTACCATTTTCTTACTATCTCATTCTCTTCCTCTCTCATCATTATTGTCACTTCTCTTCATTGGTGTGGCTATTGAAGAACTTGTTGCAATTAGTTGCTACAACTTCTTCCATTTGGATAATAAAGGAAATGCTTTGGAGGATACACAAATCTCAAGAGTAGTCTGGGCTCGTTATATGCATATGAGGTGAAATCGTTTTGTTTTAAATATTTATGTGATTATAGGTAGATTGTTAGGTAAAGTAGTTTACTTAACTAAGTTTAGTGATTGTATAATTGCTAGCTTATTGGATTTGCATTTACTAATGATTGAAAGTAGTTTTAATTATTAATATATGCCATCATTATCTATCTTCGTCTCACATTCTGTTTAAGCTTTGCAGGACACTTCANAACAAGCTAATAAGCCCTAAAACTGAGCAACCAACAAAAAACTATAGCCCAAAAAATCTAACTTCATATTGGAGATAAGGTTCTTGCATTATTATAAAATATATTTTCAATGCCTTGGTGCATAGCAAACACATCCCTTCTCTGAAATAAGTACCACCACCATTCCAGCCTACTTGTACAGTGTTTTCACCATCGTTTCATTTTGAATGTCATTTTATTTATGCATTTCTTTTTTATGATAATGATATTTTTCATTTCATTCTCCACATAATCTAGATCATGCAAACATAGAACCAGCCAATATCAATATATAGCATTTTTACAATCACAACCCAAATAAAAAATATTGGCCTTTGAAACACAAATAGCACATGTTCTTGCCAGTGGTTTTATGGAAACAACATTAAAAACTGCAAGAGCAGTTTTACAAAAATAGCATTAAAAACTATCTATTCATTTCCTACAACTGTTAGTTTTATGGAAAGTTCACAATCAATGAATATACTAAATACAAATCATCACCTCAAGCCAGTTTCTAACCTTCCACTCTACCAACAAACATGCCAATTTCTAACAATCCAATCTGCTAACAAACATGACACCCTTCAGTCTTCACTTGAAAACATACCTTGCACTATTTAGTGACACCCTTCAGTCTAAATTGGGCATCTACCCCCTTCAGCCAATATCCATCTGAAGCATGTATGATCATCATATCCTAGTGAAATTCACTATGTTCTCGAAGGATATTCTGCCAAACAAAATATTATCACCTCTGAAAAGAACTCTTTCGACTTTAGCATAAAACATTTGAACAGCATGCTGACCGTGATAAAAACATTCTCCTAGTAAAGCGTTAACTGAAGGTGAATTGGGCTCAATATTATATTATTAGCGTGAATTGATAGTAAATTGAGCTCAATATAACATACCTTTGAGATGAACACTAAATCTTCCAAAATAATGTTTCTACGTTGGACCACATTAACTCTATTGACTACAAGTATTATAATTCTTCTTATGTCCCTTTAGAAGCAGTTGGACCACATTAACTCTATTGACTACAAGTATTATAATTCTTCTTATGTCCCTTTAGAAGCAGGGGACTTCAATTGAAGTATTGGAAAACTATTTCAGGTAAAGACGGTTTGTAATAAGAATTACCGTTCCACAAATACTATCAAATACCCAATCAAGGTATCAAACTTGCCAATAGAAAGATTTTACGCGCAACCACCGTCTCTTCCACGCTGCCCTCCCAATGTTAGAAACTAATAAATCTTTTGCTACAGTATCTTCTGTGACAATAGTGATCATCCATCATATAATCTGTTCGCATATTTTAACTCGAGATAATATTATGTGGCTAGTGTCTAGAGCATTATGGGCAACCTTAAGCTTGGTACTTCTATTCTCACTTTACATTACAACAGCACGGTACATGACTACATAAACAAGAAAATCTGTGTTCATAAACAATGAAACAAATATTGGATCTACAGAAACAAACATTAAGCAGTGAGAATGGAAACATCCTTCAAAGTAAAATGTCATTGTGTTTGCAATCACTGAATGAAGAAAACTCTATTCTAAGACCCGACCAATATTTTTCACTTGCAGATCAACTCAACAAAAGATGCAGTGTCCAAGACAATGCAGATAGAGGGGTCACAAAAGCCTCAAAACATTTTGAAAGTCTAGGGTGCTTCAGCGGCTGGTCTTCACAAATGATAATCCCTCCAACTAGAGGACCATAATGATAAACCCCTTGTTTGCAAAGTTATTCGGAAGTATGCTAGAAAATAGAATTAGCAAGTGGGCAGAAGAAGGAGATAAGCACGCTAAAGTGCTAAAGGGCAAGCAGGTTTCAAACCTAAACACTCCACGATTGATCACGGTATAACTCTAAGGCACGTCATTGAAAAAGTGTGGGAGAAAAAAGAGGAAGCCTTATGTTGCTTTGTCGATTTCAAAAACGTTTTTTACACGATCCCTAGAAATAAGCTTTGGCATAGAATGGAGGAACTTGGAGTTCCTATGCATCTTAGAGCAGCTGTCCATAGGCTATATAAGGAGGTTAAAGTCAAAATAAGAACGTCAGCTGGTATCTCCGAAAGTTTTAGGAGTGATATCGAGGTCAAGCAAGGGTGCCCATTGTCCCCTACCCTTTTTGGTTTATATATAGACAAACTTGAAGAGTGGTTAAACCTATAGGACGACGATGGTGCTCTTTTGGGCGAGTTTGTGATAAGGCTTCTTTTGTATGCAGATGACCTTATTTTGATTACTAAATCTGCTCTTGGGTTGCAAGAACACTTAATTTTACTTGAGCACTTTTGTAGAACAATGGGGATGCAAGTCAATACTAGCAAGACGAAAGTGGTAGTTTTCTCTAGCAAAAGAAAACATAACCAACATAAGTTCTACTTTGAAGGCAGCACTCTTGAAGAAGTGGCAGATTACAAATACCTCGGAAGTGACTTCAACAAAAATCTAAGTTGGGAAGGTTGCAGAAAGAAAAGAACTTTGGGAGGTTGGAAAGCATTTTTATGCTTTCCAAAATAGGTGCAAAGAGGCAGAGCTATGGGATTGGAACACTACGCAAACTCTCTTTGGTCTTTTAGTGATCCCGGTGATTCTCTATGGTTGTGAAGTGTGGGCCAGCAGTACATATGACTTACAATGGAAGCAAATTGAGAAGATTCAAAAACGTTTGATTACAAACAAGTTTAAAATTAAAAGTTCAGTCCCTTATGATATCATGCTGAGTGAAATGGGGGCTGCTCCTATTGAAGCAATTGCTATGGTGCGACTGATAAAATATCTAAAAAAAATTGAGCAAATGGAAGACAGTCGTTGGCCTAAAGTCCTCTTCAATGACATAATGTGCAAAAGAAAGAAGATGTGGATGCGGCAAAATAGTAAATGGCTTAATAAATGGGATATTTACTTGAACAAGTGCCCTACGAACAGTAAAAAGATAAAGGTTTTTGTTATCGATAGGTTCCACAAGCAAACTTGGAATAAAAGGGCTAGGGAGAAAGAAAGTGTATTATATTGAAGAGTTTAACCCCACTTACAATCATCATCAAAAAGCGTACATAGGGGCCAATATATCTTGGAGAGCCAAAATGCTTATTGCTCAATTAAGAACCAATTCCCATCAACTCCATTGTGAAACCTGGCGCTGGAAAAGACCAAAGGAAGCTTTGGAAGAAAGGGTGTGTATGTTTTGCACCTCCGGAAAAGTGGAAACAGAAAAACATTTCATTTTAGAGTGTGAAGCCTTCAAAGACAGTAGGGACAGTTATGTAAATATCTTGACAGCTAGCTCTTGGGATAATTTATTCAGCGAGGGGACCGTGGAGAAATTGGGGGCGCTCATCATCAAGTTGAACAGGAAAAGGGCTGAAATGCAAAAATCAGTGTGTGAGGCGGTCTGTCCCATAAGCTATTGTTAGCCTCATGGACGTTAAAATAACTTCTCTTTCTTTCTAAACAGCCTAGAAATTAGAGATGGGCTCAACCATACCAGGGTTTATCAATGGCTGTTAGCGACTTTATCAGAAAGCAGAAACAAAAACACTTTTTGTGAGACTGCAAAGTAGCCAGAACCTTTTGGAACTGGATTACTACTGACAACTATGCTCTCTTAATCACCCCGCAACCCCCCTCCACCACCTTCACTGGAAACAGGTCATCTTTGGAGATGAGAAGGATATTCAGGCAGGCAAATAGAAACATGTAGGGCACCATAAGCTTGACTGGCATCTCCTTTCTGTGGAGGTACTTGGAGCTACAGTCAATGGTGATCCTCCGCCACTTCATTTAGGGGAAATCAAAGCTTTCAAATCAGATCTAACAATCCAGTTTGCAGGCAGGATAGGAATCTTCAGAAAAGATGAAGATTCTCAAAACTGGAGCCAAAGCGAATAAGTTGGCACCCCTTGCTTATGTAGGGAGCAGTATGAATTCCCAAAGTAATTTCTATGTACCGTCTCTAGTTCATTCATGAAAGATGCATTTTCCCAAAAAAATATCAAGGATATATTTCTAACTACTCCATTCATAAATTATTTATAATAAATACATATTACCCGACTATCAAATCACATTATGCAGTGTCACTCTCCCAGCATTGTTGACAGCCTCAAGAGAAACTATCCACTTGATCCTAGTTCATCTCACATTGCAGCAGAAAACAAATTTTGCAAGAGACATCATGCTCTCGTGTACTAGAAAATTTGTTTTGGTTAAAAACGGATCTGGGAAAGGTTGAATATTCCTTATAATCAGAGCATTACCTCCCCAAGCTAAGAAGCACCATATTGGACTTTTGTAATGTGTAGGGAGGCAGAGTCAGAGTTCCTTGGTTACAGTGTTGACCTTCTTGTGCTGGCCATATAACGTATGGAAGTGATTGCATAATGATCGAGGTTAAGCAGCATTATAAATCATCAAATATTAGCGACCTTCTGTTTATATGCCAGGGAACCTCCTTGAGCTGTAACAGCCCTGCGAGTCAGTTGGAAAAAGTGTTTCATATATCTACATTCTTTATGAGAATGAATGCTCTCCCCTGCTATTGAGAGCAACAGATAGTAGATAAAACTCTTATAGATTGTCATGTTCTAGCCACCTCATGTTGTGATGCCAAATATTTTATGTCATCTATTATGAAAACACACCTGTAGAATCAATGTCTTTTTAGTTATATGCAGCACAAAAAGCTTTGTCGTGCTCCATGTAACTGTTAACTCAAAGAAATCCTAAATAAATAGGAATCATCATCTGACAGGGAAGAAATTTTATCTTCATGGTTAGCAACATAATCCAAAAAAGTATTATAAGGAATGATCCAAGAACTCCACTGTAAGTAAATGTACCTGAGAAATATATTTTTCCCAAATGCAATAAAAATTTACATGGTGACTTCCATTCACCCTATCAAACAAAATGTGCAAATTGAGAAAGTGACAGCTGATGGACATCATGCTATGATTAAGTATTCATGTAAAGAAACATGGCATTACAGCCAACATGATCAATCTGTTCAGTATACAAAAAATGATTACAAATAATCTGCAGGCATTATATGATCAGTAGATTGGATCACATGTAAAATATATAGA
Organism: Picea sitchensis; assembly: GCA_010110895.2. Taxonomy (NCBI): domain Eukaryota; kingdom Viridiplantae; phylum Streptophyta; class Pinopsida; order Pinales; family Pinaceae; genus Picea; species Picea sitchensis. Next base: position 106,632 of record SNQJ01S0029384.1, on the reverse strand, counting down.
TCATATATCAGACCATATATGCCTTCTTGATAAGGTTTCCAATGCTATTGAGTCCTGATCCAGTCCATAGTTCAGCGACGCATCAGGCGGCTTCGTTCTCGCTTCCGAAAACGCTCCAGCATGATTTCATCAGTTGCAGCTTGTCGTCTATTTCCAACATTTCCTTCAGGAGCAATCTCCCCTGATATGGAACCACTATTTTGAGCATCTTTATCCTTGTACAGCTCCGGATGGTCTGCAAACTTTGAGTTTACATTTAGAACAAATGTCTGGTGCATCTAATACATACCAAATAAGCAACTATTGAAATGAAATTTGGTATCATCAATTCTTGTCTGACGATAAGATAATTATTAATGAGATTTACACAGTCTAACAACCTCCAAGGGTAAAAATCTAATAGCAAACATATGAATAGATTATCTCACTAACAGTGAGATTTTCTTTGGGCTCTAACCTCTTCGGAGTTTTTCTGCATACTCCCTACCACGTTGAAAGTAATCAGCACTGTAACTGGATGGAATACTTGACTGGGGCCTGACATTGAAAAAGATGAAACCATGTACTAAGCTTTGTACATCAAAGAACCAAAAGCAAAGGCAAACCTCCATCTTCCTGAAATGTATTTCTACAAATAGGAATGTACCCATCTTCCAAGAAGTACCATGACAGAGAAACAATGCAAAATGAAAATTAGTACAAACCTCCCACGGCCAACAAATGGGCGTTTATCTTGTAGCTGTTTCTTTGCAGCCTCAGTTTCTTCAATGTTCCTTAGTTTATACCTGGAAATGAGAATCAGGAAAATAAAACTAAGTGTGCAGCATATGTATTTTGTGTTTTACAGTTTACTTAAATCTGTCCTTCAGTTGTCATGGATGGAGAAAAGACAGGCAGAATGCATAAAATTTAGTATAAGTCAGGCTTGAAAGTTCAACAGTCCAGCTTTACTACAGTCTCAGCAGTGCTTTCTTCTAAGTTCTACTACTACATCTAAGCCACATAAGGTTTTCCTTATCTCATAAGTAATCTTGCCTACATCATATGACTAAAACATAATACTTAACCATTCTCCACCATCTTCAAATGCTCAATACTCACTCAATAGGAAGCTGAACCTCTGCGATTCCTGTTGTCCACTGAGTAGAGCTTTCTTCTGAATTCCTCCTCCTCACCTGAAATATCATGATACATTATATAACAAGAAAATATTCAAAAGCTTCCAGCAATGGAAAAATCATAAATGTTTTGTAATGTTAATGAAATATAGAGCCTTGGAATAGCATAAGGATGATAAAAATCGATTGTGGGAAAGAGAACATTAAGTTTCTAATTGGGTAGAAATAAAGCTGTCTCTGAAAAGGATGATAGCTAATGACGGTGGAGAATATCTTTCCTATTATACAAATTAGGTAGAGAATAAGAAATAAAAATATATTGATGGCATCATATGGCCAAAAGAAGTCAGTATGACAAGTACAAGAAACAATATACAAAAATAGGTCGGCAAGAAAGGTAAATAAACCAGCCAATCATATAGCACATAAGTTGAAGGGCCTCAAATTAGAATACATCCAAGTAGATCAAAAGTAGCCAGACTCCACAATATGAAAGCAAACTGGAGACTTTATGGTCCACAAATGACCAAATGTCAACCAGATAATATACATGATAATATATCAATAAGATGATACGGTGATACCTGAAGCATCTATAAATTCTTAATGCAGTATCGTTCTAAAAAATAACTTATATCTTCTTAACCTAACCAATTCTTTTCAAGTTCTTTAGTCATTAAACTGCTACTAAATATATATTTTTAACATGCCCAATTTGTCAATGCATGTCATCTCCCTACTTTCAAACTAGGGTTTGTACCTATTAATAGCTTGTGTTACACTGAGCTTTGGGAATGGGGCAGGGAGATGTGGACAGAAAAAAATATTTTTTTAAATTATGAGGAATTGAATATGTAAAAAGCTTAAACAATAAAAAATGTTAAATGGACAACTGTCAAAGCAAATGAAGGGAAAGAAATGATACTGCACTAGTGCAAGAACACAAATATGCATTTACAAGCCCAACTTACTCAATGTATACTTTTCTAGGAATAATACACTTAATGAAAGCCACAAAGGTGTACTGCTATCCACCAATAAACACTAATTTACATGTTACAATATGATAATATAAATCTGGTAAATAAGGGGTGGTAGGTGCGGGGAAGGTCGTTCTCGATCCCGGAGGAAATCAAGAAAACACCTTTGAATGGAGATTGGGTGGAGCATCCAACAACCAAGCAGAGGCATTGGCTCTATTCTAGGGGTTGAGGATCATTGATGAAAGTTATTATCAAAAGACTCATTATAATTGGGGACTTGGGATTAATTATCAAATTGATTAAGAGCCTCCTCTCAAGTGATGGCAAGCTGATAAGAACCATCAAGAGAATAAGAATGGAAACCACCAAGTTTGAAAGTGTTGAGTACTTTCATATCCTAAAGGCGCTCAATCAAAGGGTAGACCATTTGGCCAACAAGGTCGTTCTTCTGGGCTACGGTAGTCTAAGAAAAAAAAGTGGGGATACAATCTTCCTCATCCTTTAAGTATTGAACCTATAACAAATACATGTAGCATCAACTCACCATCTCCTGTATATCTCATACCATAATGTATTGTGCCCTTTAAATATAAGACCACATGTTATGTAGCTATCCAGTGAATCTACCTCAACTCAGCCATAAACTAGCTCAAGGTGTTCACTACAAAACATATATCAAGTCTTGTGTTAACTAGCTACATCAAGGATCCAATCCATTCTCTATACACCAAAGGATCTACCAAAATCCAAGTCAACATGCAACTTCAGATTCAATATCACAGGAGTGGTCATGGCTTTAAAATCCATCATCTAGACCCTTTTTTGGATCTCAACTATGTATTTTCCCTACACAAGGAAAACTCCACTTTTATTATGCCACACCTTTAGACCCAAGAAATAATGCATCAGTCCAATGTCCTTCATTTCAAATTCTTGTGCTAACTCAGCCTTGCACCTTGCAATGAGCTTCTAAAACCTCCCTGTAAGTATTAGATCATCTTCATACAGGACCAAAACAAGCAGATCAAATCTATCAAATAAATAATAAAAATTGGGATGTGTAGTAATTTTGGGGAAACCCAAACCTAACAAGTGTTCAATACTTCTGGAGAACCAAGCACAGGATGCCTACTTCAGTCGGTAAAGGGCTTTCCCCAATCTACACACATGGGATCTCGGTCATGCCCTTTAAATATAGGACCACATGTTTTGTACCTATTCAGTGAATCTGCCTCAACTCAACCATAAACTAGCTCAAGTTGTTCACTACAAATCATATATCAGGTCTTGTGTTGATTAGATACATCAAGGATCCAATCAACTGTCTATACACCGGAGGATCTACCAAAATCCAAGTCAACATACATGCAACTTCGTATTCAACATCATAGGAGTGGTGATGGCTTTACAATCCATCATATAGACTCTTTATTGGATCTCAACTATGTATTTTCCTTACATAGAAATAGACCCTTTATTCTACCACACCTCTAGACACAAGAAATAGTGCATCAGTCCAATGTCCTTCATTTCAAATTCTTGTGCTAACTCAGCCTTGCACCCTGCAATGAGCTTCTCAAAACTCCCTGTAAGTATCAGATCATCTACATACAAGACCAAAACAGGTAGATCAGATCTATAAAATAAATAATAAAAATTGGGATCTGTAGTAATTTTGAGGAAGCCCAAACCTAACAAGTACTCATTAGTTCTTGAGTACCAAGCATTGGGTGCCTACTTCAGCCAGTAAAGGGCTTTCTTCTATCTACACACATGGATATCTCGGCCATGCACCTTAGACCCTTTTGGAAAATTAATGTATACTTCTTTCTCAATCAGGCCATTATGAAAGGTTGTCTTATCATCCATTTAACATAACTACAAACCAAAAATACATGCTAAAGACATAATGTTCTGGATACAAGTATACCACTGCAGCAAAGGTATCCTCATAGTCAACTCTCTATCTCTAAAAGAATCCTTTAGCTACAAATCGAGCCTTGTACTTCTCTATGCTGCCATCAACTACATGTTTTTCCTTGTACAACCACTAGGGATAAACCACTAAATTCCCCTCTAATGTCAACACAATCCCCCACACATCATTCTTCATGATGGAGTTGTACTCCTCCACCATGGCATCCAACAATACCTACTCCCGTGTTGCCTCCTCATGACCAGAAGGTTCTGCATCAATGATGTCAATATAACTGGGAAATTTCATTGGAGGTTGACTTACCCTCAAAGAAGTCTTTGAAGCACCAACTTGCTCCTCTACCCCCTACAATCTCTAAGTAAGCCAACTCAACCTCCTACAATCTCTGTGTAAGCCAACTCAACCTCCTACCTCTGTACTTATACTAGACCCTATTCAACAGGAACCTACACTCCCTGAAACCTGTGGATCAACACTTGGAGTAACGAGTGTTGTCTCCTAATCAATTATTACTAGGAGCACTAAGGACTTGGATGACCATGCATCCTTATCAACCTTCACATCTCGGCTTACCACTATATTCCTCTAAGATTGAATTTAGATCTTGTAATCCTTAGGAGGCTCACTATAACCAACTAGAATACCCTTCAAGTTCCAAGGTTCAATCTTCATTATCTTCTCCTCTGGAACATAAATGTAATCTAGACTCCCAAACACCCTCAAATGAGAAACATGTGGTTTCTCCACTACAAAGGCTTCCTCTGGAATCTTGTCCTTCAACAACTTGTGAGGACCTTTGTTTAGTATGTAGATTGCAATACAACATGTTTCTACCCAAAGGAACATGGGCATATCTAAGTCATGAACCCTACTATTTTTTCTCTCAACAACAACATTCTACTACGAGTTGTACAGTACTATTTAGTATTAACTCCCTCTTAATCCCTAATTTTCTGCAAAAAAAGTCAAATTCATTGGAGGTGTACTCCAATCCATTGTTTGATCTCAATACCTTGATCTTCCTGCCTATTTGGTTCTCAACAAGAGCTTTAAACTCTTGGAACATGTTAAAGACCTTATCTTTGGTCTTCATAAAACACATCCAAGTCTTTCTGGAAGAATAATCAATGAAAGAAACATTATAAAGATCACCTATCAACGAAAATGATGACATGGGTCCACAAAAATTTAAATGAATCATATTGAGAATCCCTCTTGATCTATGTTCACTGCTCAAAAAAGCATCCTTGGCATGCTTGTTAGTGCACATCCCTTGCACAATCCTTTCTTCTCCACCTTGAAGTCTGAGAATCCAACCACCATGTCCTTGAAAAGTGGTAAGGAACCATAGTTCAGTTGACTAAACATTTTGTGCCAAAGCTTGCACAAATTGTCACTACTATTCAACAAGGCTCTTTGCTTCACTAGATCTACTAACAATCTATAAAGGACACCCTCCCTGACTCCTTTGGCCAAAACTAGACCAACATCAAGGTTCTAACTTCTAATGATCACTTCTTGATCATCAAACTCAACCTTACACTTTAAATATGTTAGACAAGAAACCGAAAGGAGATTTTCAGGCATACCAGGAAAATACAACACCTCATGTAGATCCAAAACTTCTCATGTTGACAGCAAAATGAGATAGACCCCTAACCCAGCATTGGGTTCATCACCAACCTCCACCTATATGTTGATATCTCATTCCTCTAGCTTGAAGAAGGCTAATCTGTTCGAAGCCATGTGTCTCAAATCCCCACTGTTAACATATCACCCAATGCCTAAAACTATGTTGGTGGAAAGGAATGACACCATGACAAAGGTTGTATCAAGTCGAGCAGTCAACGCGTCCACTCCCGAAGCTTCAGCGCTTCCTACAAACTATTTTTGCTACTACTACTTACCCTTCCCCTTATTCTTCTCAGGACGCTAAGAAGTATAATAGCCATGCTTTTGGTTGTTGAAGCACTTGATATGGCTCAAATCCTTCTTCTATTGGTTAGAACTTAGAAGACCCTAAATCTTCTTTCTTCTTCTAACTCTTCCCATATCCTTCTGTTCCTCCCTTCCTCACCTTCCCAATAAGGGCTAAGTCTAGAACATCCTCATAACTAGTTGAGACTTGCTATAGTCTCATCTCCTCTCCAATGAAAGCATCCCATAACTGCTCAAAGTCAAGGAAATGTTCCCGACCATCGATAACTTGGACCAAGCTATGCCATGATGGACTAAAGCCATTCGGAGGAATCCAAACTAGCTCATTATCCTCAACTATGTCCCCAACTACAACAATTTGACCTCTTAGCTCTACTATCTTCATGACATAGCTTGCTACTATATCCATTTTGTTCATGCAGGTAGAGATGAGCTCGTTCTTCAAGAGCATCTTCCTAGATACATTCACACTTTGGCACAAGATTACCAAGACGTCATACATGTCTTTGGCACACTTTTTCTCGACGTTAAGAACAATTAGGTGATTCTTCATCAAATCGAACAGGATTCGCTTCACGTTCACTACCTTCTTGTTGTGTTCTACTAGATTTTTTGGATCTATAGGCGATGCAAGCACCTTCTCAAGAAAATACCATAATCCTACAATTTCCAAGAGGTTCTACAATCTCAACTTCAATGGGACAAAATTGGAGGCTCCCTCCAACAAGTGACTCTCTCACATACTGAGAGTTGCCATTGTTGCAACTTCTTCGAACAAGCTACAATCTACAATCACTGGATCAATAAGAGTTTCACACCCCCCAACCCTTCTCAAGTCCATGTCCCAATCACTAGCATGGATTTGTTTCAATCATTGAACCTTGGACATACTGTTAAGAAATAGAAAACAAGACAATAAGAGAACTTGGCGGAAAAGGCTTTAAGCCATTCTCAACAATATATTAATCTCATGATATCAATTTATAGTACATGTATTTGACCACTTCTAGATCTAGATCTCACTAACAACTCATCAGTGAATAATGACAACACCTCATCAATACATAAGGATGAAAACTCAAAAGAAGGTGGTCTCAGGCTTTGTGATTGTCTAGGGACTCACGGTCTAACATTCCCCCCCTCCATCACAAGTCTGAATAATTATACTAGTAAGGCAACAATAACTAGTGCGTAAGTCAATATCATTTTTAATCTTCAATCTAGAACTTCTTAACTGAACTTCGATGAAGATATGCCTGAAAAACCGCCAAATTCGAATGATGAATGGTTCATCTGAAATGAACTTTGAAAGAATAAAATTTTTGGAAGTGCACAGCTGCCATATCTGAATATTCCTTGATCACTTGATCATTTTCCAAGTAATTTGGCTAGAAGAAACATACGTCTTCTGCAAAGTTGGTGAACAAATAGGATCCCCATTTTGCTATCAGTGAATAAATAGAATCATCGAAGTTCTCTCTAAATTCAGACACAATTAGGTGTCAATCAGCATCCCAATGAATAGTTGAGGAGACCAATTGCCATGCTAGAATTCCCAAATGTTGATTGATTTTTGTGATTGATAAGACTTTGAAACTTGAAGCTTGACTATCATCATTGATATTACCTCCTATCAAGTGCAAGGAGAGAAGATTGTAGAAGGGATCCTAGCTTTAGCTTTACGATTCTTGTGTTCTTCAATGGTTCATCACTATATCTAATGGTTTTTGGTTGACCACTAACCATTGCAACTTGATCAATGAGTTGGTTTTGGTTTACCACAACCCATTTTCACTTGATACCATGTATCCAATGGTTTTGGTACAATATTCTTACTAAAAAAAAGTGTGATTGACTCGACAAAAAAGAGGGCTTCTTGCAAATCCACCCTTTGACAATAAGACCCAACAATTTCAATTTAGACTCAAAAATTGGAGGGTGTCGAGTTCAACTACAATGCAATTCAACTTAATTTTGATTTGACACTTACAAAATACTACTGCAAGTACCAAATGTTGAATTAAAGTTGAGTATTTGAATTAATGCTAGTGTAGATTTGTCATTGAATGCTAATACGATTGACAACTTGATCAATTGAATATTTGTTTACAAGTGTTTGATTACATGTGCTTGATTGGCATTAATTTGTGCTTGAATTGCATTAAGTTGTCTTCGATTGCAGGGGTTTAATTGATTTTCCTTGGATAGAATAATGGATCTACGAAAACAATTCATTGTTTATTGTAGAAGGGAGATAGAGTTGAAACCTATATAAGGGTTTACTCTCTCCATTTGTAAAGGGGATTTGGTGAGTGAAAGAGCTCTAAGCTTATGGAATAAAGGGGATCTTATCTTCTGTCTAGGATTTATATAATTGTATGTACAAGTTTACAACTTTGTTATGTGTGGCATTATGTTCTAGGCACGCCATTAGAAGTTTCATTTTGTAGGTTTATGGATGCCAAAGTTAACACAAGACCATAGAGGAGCAACTTGCTATATTGAAAGGGATTAAGGTTATAGGTTTCTTTCCTACTTTCCCAATTCCTTTTATGTTACTTATCTTCAAGATGAAAACATTATGCATGTGATCTAATTAAATCAAATTAAATCAATGCATCTGTAGATAGTCCTTGGTAGGGACCACCCTAAGTGTTGCCTTGAGTAGTGGAACTTGGATAGACCCTCTCCACCATCAAGTTCGTGAATCTAGTAACCAAATTAGGGCTGCTATAGGGCATGTCACCTTGGCTGCTTATAGCCCCTAATCCTTCATTAGAACCACCCTCTGAAGTTGCATGCATGACCCCATAGCCCAAGCAAACGAAGGCACCAATCTTCCCCTTCATCCACTACCCCAAAAACACAAAATTCATAAAAATTCTTTTTCATTTTGTTTTTTTGTTCCTAAGCTCTCTCTTACTCCCACTCCCTACTACACACATTGAGCTTAGTTAACCATAGGGAGCAGAAAGGCAAGGCTACTAAGGTGGCAATGGTAGCTTGCCTAAGTTTCCCTTGGGTTCTCACACTTGTGATTTGGACTTTTGTACCAAGTGAAAACCTGGGAGGTAACAGTATTAATGCAATGTAAAGATAAGAACGGGCACAAGAAGAGGAACAGAACAAGAAACTAATCTCCCGGTCAAGTTTCTAGTGACATAGTAGCATAGTACATGTCATAATCTTCAACACGCAGTGTAACCATTTGTTGCCCAATAATCTCTCATCTTGTTCTTCCACATAAATCTAAGTTCAAATAGATTGTTTATGCTCAACTATTTGTTTAACATCATGCAACTTATCTTCCACGACTTTCCCTATCTCTTTTACAGTTCAAACTTTATATAATAGTAGAAAAAACGTAAAGTGAATTTCCAAATTCATTGTTTTTCTATCCAATTTTTTTTCATTTCCCTTTTTTTCTGTAGTTTAACATTTAATGGTGGATCAGAGAGACAACAATTTGGGTAGAAAGCTCTTCTTCAAAGCAATACACCACCTATGAACCCACCTTCCATTACCTTGGATAAAGACAATGGCTCAGGTAATGAAGACAAAGATAATCCAAAGGAATCATAATAAGTTACAATTCTTTGCTTCAAAAATTTTTTTGGTTATCTTGTTTGATGAAGACAAAGATACTCGTAAGGGATAATAAGTTCCCATTCTTTGTTTTAATTATATTTTTTGGTTTATATCATTTCATAAGACAAAGATAATCAAAAGGAATCATAATAAGCTATCACTCTTTGCTTTATAAGTTTTTTTGGTTATCTTGTTTGGCTAGAAGAAGCGTTTGATATTAAACTTTAGTGTAACTCACTTTAATTTTGAGATATCTAATTCCTACCATTGTATTCGAGGGGCCCCAATCTCAGAACTCCATATTCTTCTACTTCTGTTAAAATAATTGATATTTTACCAGTAAAAGAAAAAACAGAGACAATAAATTGCATTTGAATCAATGTTGAAAAACAAGTGCAGCAAACAACACAGTGAAGCTAGAGTGTATGAGTTCAACTTAGACTTGACAAAAACTCGAAAAAAAAATGGCAACATTTTCCCTTTTGCATTTATTTGACACCAATGAGTTTTTCTGTCTACTTGAAAGCAGGACTCAGCAGGGAACAAATGGAGTAAGTTAATAAATTCTGGTGAGTTTATTTGTTTCTGGTGAGGCAAAGTTTTACCTTGATCTATTCATTTTTTCAAAATTTTGAGATATGTGTCATTTTAAAATGGACCAAAACCCCTAAAGGCAAAGTTCCATGGTCAAAGTTCCTCTTGATCAAGCGGAACTATAACTTACAGCAAAATTCTAATAAATTTGGAGAAAAAATTTAACGAAAGAGGATAAGTTTATCCACTCACTAACTTACTCTGACAACAAAAAAGCTGCCAGTTATTGGAGGGTCAATATGTAACCCACAAGTACTAGTGGGTCCTCCTTTCTGGCAGCAAGTTTGACTCACTCCAACTGGGGATCGCGGCTCGCGGCTCAGCAACAAGGCTAAGCCAAGTTTGACCGGGGAGCACTTGAAAGACTTTACGTTTTTTTGCAACTATGACTATAAGGAACACTATATTCTAATTAATATATAGAGCCAACGGGGCATTGGTTCATTGGTGGGGTGGGATGAGTATTAAGCCCTGAACCAGGGATCCCCTTTTATTCCGGTACCCCTTATACAAGACATGATTTTAAAGGTCTCCATTCTAATTGTGGTACCCATTATACAAATGGCACGACTTTAAAGTCTAAAGAGCTCCATTCTTACAGTGGTACGCCTTATACAAATGGCACGACTTTAAAGGGATGAGGCCGGGTGCAAATCGCATGTGAATTTGACTGCATAGTCACCTTTATAACCTGGCACCTGAGCCGAAATAATTTCGCTCTTTACCGTGCAGTCCTTAGGACATATTTTTGGAGTAGCACTTCAAACAAATCAATAAATAAATGCATAAGTCTATTATCTATCCCCAAAACAGAACCCTCTGACGGCTCTATTACAGCATTTGCATACTCGTACCAGAGTATTCTTCTCTTGCAATCTATATTTTTCCAAATTTCAAGAATTAATTTTTTCGCTCAAAAGTAAACCCTAAACAACAGAAAATTTAAGCAAATCCAGGCATGGAAAATAACCTTAAGATGGTCAGGCACAACATACAAGTCATCCTCCGGAGGCTTGGTCTCCTCGGTGTTTTTCCCAATCTGTTTGCCCCTTTTCTTTGCGAGCTCCTGCTCCACATACTTGAGCCTATGTAAAATCATTGATATTAAAGTAAATAAATACGAAGGCAATGGCAATTGCAATTGCACCTAGGGTTTAATCATGAAGAAATATAAGTTAGGGTTTAAGAATGAAGTACATGTTAGGGTCTTCGACCGTAACGGCTGTTTCCTGAGCAAAGGTGTCCTGGAGAACGAGCTCCTCCTTTTCCCCTTCCCCTTCGGCCTTATTATTATTGTTATTGTTGTTACTGTTATTATCGCCAATTTTAGAGACCACCACCTCACTGATCTCATTCGCAGCTATGCCCGCCTTGCGCTCCCGCTGCTTTTGCAAGAATTTCATCTCCTCCAGCGCTAACCTGAGCCATAATATGAAAACTAAATTTATTCAGTCAACCTCGTGACCAATTGAAGCGAAAAGAGAAGTACCAGGACGAGTGGCTCACTAACCGCCTCTGTTCTTCCTCTTCGCCGTCTTCGGCATCGTCTGGTGAGAGCGCTCGCTTCTTCCTGAGATGTTTTCGCTCCACCATGGCTGTACCTGTGAATTGCTGCCACTTACAGTGTCCCTGGGTCACCAAAAGCTATGAGGGAAATTGCGAGCGGGTGAACGCCACCTGATCAAAATTTTCTAGACGAAAAACTTACATCTTCTGGCCGAGTGAAAATGACTATGTGTATCGACCACAGGGTTGAATTTGAAGCCGAGGGGAAGAATTGAGCAGATGAGATGAGATACAAACCATTTCAATTTTTAAGCTAAGTTTACTCAACTATGTCATTTTTATTTATTAGTCCCGGCCATGGGACTATAGCAATGAGTCTGCTTTTGATGTGACATTAATTTGCCTTTTACCATAAATTTGTGTATGCAATGTAATGAAATTTGTGTATGCAATGTAATGTTTAACATAGGGAAACAAATATATATTTTTGGATATAATAAAAATATTTTTTGTTTCTCATTTCTAATTGGTTGATAGAATTGTCATTTTTATTTATTAGTCTCTGCCATGGGACTATAGCAATGACTCTGCTTTTGATGTGACATTAATTTGCCTTTTACCATAAATTTGTGTATGCAGTGTAATGTTTAACATAGGAAAACAAATATATATTTTTGGATATAATAAAAATATTTTTTGTTTCTCATTTCTAATTGGTTGATAGAATTGAAGTATTATTGCTCCATTCTCTTCTTTCAATATATAGAATTAATTACATAATCAATGAATTTCTCCAATCACCACATCTAAATATAAAAAGTTTTACTATGTATTTATTATTATGCATTTTTTATATTTATATTATATTTATTNAATGTTTAACATAGGAAAACAAATATATATTTTTGGATATAATAAAAATATTTTTTGTTTCTCATTTCTAATTGGTTGATAGAATTGAAGTGTTATTGCTCCATTCTCTTCTTTCAATATATAGAATTAATTACATAATCAATGAATTTCTCCAATCACCACATCTAAATATAAAAAGTTTTACTATGTATTTATTATTATGCATTTTTAATATTTATATTATATTTATTATCTAATATATTATGCATTATTATATTTATTATCTAATATATTATTTATTATTATATTTATAATATATTTATTATATTTATATTATATTTATGAATATTATTATTGTTCATTATACATTTTGAATAACAAACAACCCTCAATTATTATCCTTTGACAAAAATATTCATTACTTGTGTATTTAATTATATTAAGTTTCATTGTTCAACATGTATTTTCCAAGTAACTCGGCAGGGATTGCGTTGCCATGCAACCCTTGTTTAGATAGAAGTAAACTATTTTACTTTTATTTATTTAATTAGGCAAAAGCAGACTCGCACATGATGGGTGAAAACGGGAAATTGTAAAAACAGGTAAAGTAGTTGTCAAAAGTGAAATTTGACGAAATGTTCCGTTTTTGATATCCCTACCTTCTCGCACAATGACTACTTACTCATTTTAACGAAATGTTCCGTTTTGATATTCCTACCTTCTCGCACAATGACTAATTACTCATTACGTCGAAGGCGTTTTTTTTTAAGGGAGAGGTCTTGTTTTTTGGGGGCTCAATTTCGTCGTTTATTGATGGTGTATGGAAGGAAGCCATGTGTCAATGAACGTGGCATTTTTTTTTTTAAGGGAGAGGTTCTTTGTCAATTTCGTCGTCTATTGACGGTGTATAGAAGGAAGCCATGTGTCAATGTACGTGGCAGCGCGCATATGGCCTAGAATGTTCGACATGGCATAAGAACTGCTTGGAACATTGGAGACGACAACTGCAAAAGAAGCGACTTTGTCATAGCCACAATAGTCGTGACCCCAGCATTCTTTGCCTGGATTTCATAAGTCGCCCATAGTGCCCTGTCGCAGTGGAGACCATCGCTAGACATGGTGGAAAACCAACAGATAGAGTAATAACTCTCACCCTTAATAACCCTGAGATCTACATTCAATCCATGCTAAACATAAAAGAGGTGAGATAATGAATGTTCCAGCGATTGAATGACAAGGCGAGACAAGTAACGCAAAGTTTCACCATTATTAAGCCCCCTAGTTATCTTCATTCATTGTTTATGGATAGTCCCTAATCCCCAGCAGCCTCAAGCCCTTTAAACTCGCTTTCTTCTCGTAAGTAGCCTTGATCTATTTTCTATTGGTTTCTGCACTGTTGCATCAATGGATTTTCTTCTCGTTTGCCATGAAATCGACCAATCAGAGAACACTGGATTTATGTTTGTGGGATTTGAAATATTGTGTAACAATGACACCACGAGAACAGGAGAGTCCATGGTGAAGTAAGAAGAAGAATAATAACGGCGTCGGTGATGGGAAGAGCAAATCTGTTAAATCCCAAAGAGCAAAACCATGAAGCCCTACGGTTTATGATTGGTTAGTGTTTCATTTAATCACAGATCTTATGATTATTATTTGTAATCTCAATTATATTTGTATGTGTTTTGGGAATGATCATATAATAAGGGGAATTTTGTAGTGATGATTGATATTCCCAATTGTAACATTGTAGGGTAGTCATTACCTACTTGGAAAAATGAGAAATAGTCATTGAAGAGAATTCACTTTCTATTTGTGGGGGCATTGTTAATTGCATGTGCATTTAATGCAGATCTAAGTTGTACAAAGTGTTTGTAGAGTTTGTTCTAGGTCAATACGAATATATTTTTATAAATAATTTTAGGTTTAAAATTTGTTTAGCGATGGCCCATCTATGCAGGTTTTTATGTCAGCGAATGTGACAAATCACAAGTTTATAACATATGGAGTCTTTTGTTAATTAGATAAATGTTATAACCCCAGCTTCCTAGCGAAATAAGGAGCTCATGTAGTTTTGTATGTATAATGTTGTGTATATAAGAAAATCAGATTTGCCAGAAATGAATGATGTGTTATGATGGCCAAATGGTTCATAATAAGAAGACTGTGACCGTGAGTATAGATTATATTGTGTGCCCGAGGGTTTAAGTGTGAGTTGTTTAAGTTTTTTGGTAACAAGCCAATTATGTATCTTCTGGTGTATTATTACTTTCGAGAAAGACCTTTGTCATCCTCCTTTTGATATCTTCAAGTTCCTAATTGTGTTTGGTTTAAATCTGATGTATATACTTTCTAAGTATAATGGCAGTGTCTTTAACTCTACACACAGTGTGGGTATCTTTATGATGTGTCACGACAATAAATTATTGAAATCAATGATATACTTTAATATAATGGTGGTGCCTTTTACTTTACAGAGAGTGGGGTAATGGGGTCATTTTACTTTTTTTTTCCCGAAGAAAATTTTCTCCAACTTATATAAAATAAGGTGATTTACAAAAACTGTTCTTGTCCAAAAAAAACAAAACAGATAGAGGGCAGCCAATGACTACTAGAACAAACAGAAAATTTTGCTCACTGTGGAGCTGATTTCTCAACAGTAGGAAAACTAATCCAACTAAAATACTGAGGGAACTGATGCTGTGAGGAATAAAGAAAAATATCAGCCAGTTTCGGACCATCTACATTCTTACCGAGCCATTCAACAAACTCAGTTTTCAAATATATTTAGATGGGAATGCAAGCTTTCTTTCCCATTTTCCCAGTGATAGATAGACA